>CATIWR010183306.1:0-22446 GCA_949677035.1 Omphalea diandra | reverse complement strand
CCCAAGTCATAATTTATCAAGGTTTCATGAAAACAAATAAATCAAGAGTATAATAATCTTTTCATCAACGTATTCCTCAATATCATCACATTAAACAACATTTCATTCCATTGAGTATATGTTCATGGCATTTAACCAATCACACATATAGTACCATTAGCTATTTACTTACCTCCTCCTTCAAACTTATTAAGCTGTGGATGGTCTCGGCTTATTCCCACTATTATCTTCAATGCCTCGAGGACCTATTTCAATACACCATATCAATCCATGATGATAAAATAAGATTTTCATCTTGTTAGACAACTATGGCATGATTCATGCAAGTGGACCTAGTGTTTATGCATATTTTCCTTATATGGTAGCCTGAGCTTACTATACTCTCACAGCAATAACTCTAGATACAATCATCCAAATTACTTGATTCTTTTTTTCAAACAAACTTGACACATAATGATACAACATAATAAAATTTCAAGCCAATATCAGACACATAAAAAATATGGTGAATTTTTGAATTTTGCCCTATTACAATGTCATCTCAGTCTAAATAGGTCTTACATTCTTGGATGTATCTCAAATTGTACAAGTCTAGTTGAAATAATAATCTACCTTCAATTACAAAATATATAAAGGAAAATTTTTCATATTTTACTCATTTTCTAATTCAGTCTATAAAGTCACCACAACAAAGGACCAATTCTCTGGGTGAGCAGGTTTGTAACATGTTGACAAACAGTCATGATGAAGAGACAATATCTCAACAACGATACTGGATTTGGCAAACATATTTCATAAGAATGTAGATCAGACATAAATATACAAATTTCAAGTTTGGACCATCATCAAATTTTGAATCTATGGCTATCAAATTCTTGGAAAATAGAATGAAAAGAAAGGTCAAGTTTCATCCGGATACAGGGTTAGTCCCAATCAATGAGTCATATTTCTTTCCACACAGAAAATTAATCAAAATTGATTTACAGGTATTTATAGAGGATAAAAAGCTACAAATTTCATAGTTTTAACTTTGTCAAAATCATAACATAAGGCCATCAGAATATAAGAAAATAGAAAGACTGAGGTCATTTCGGTTGGTTGTGAACCAGCCCTAATGAAGGAGCCATATCTCCTCACACACACAAAATCAAGCAAAACTGTTTCATATGCATTTATATGAGACAAAAAGCTACAACTTTCATATTTTTCACTTTCCCTAATTCCTCTTCTAGGGTTATGAAATCATGGGTAAAAAATTCTGCTCTAACAGTAAAATCAACACAATCAGTTCTTGTTCTCTTGAATTTCAACTTCTATCCAAGAGTTTTTATCTCAAATGCTCTATAATTCTCACTAACCATGCATGATCAACATGTCATGAGGGGTTAATTTCATGTTCAAAGAAGATAAATTAACTTACCTAATGTCCTAGAATTAGAAAACCTTAGGATTCTTTCCTAGGAAGCTCACTCTTCTTCCTCTCCTTCTTCTTCTTCTTCTTCTTCCTTTCTTTCTTTCTTTCTTTCTTAGCTCTCTCTTTCTTCCACTATACCTCATGTCTAACCCCTTAATTATGATCCTAAAGGGTTAAAAATTACACTTGTAAGCCTATTACAATGAGACAAAATCATGGTGTTTCATTTCTATTGGTTGGAAGTTAACTTTTCCTCTTTTAATCCCTTTTCTTCACTCCTTAAGCTCCTTCATCCATCTCCTAATCCCTAGATGCTCCTTATACTTTTAAATAAGCTCTAAAATACCATTATTTATGATACTATAACATGCACACAACATAAGATAATTTTTCATGCAATTATATAAACATTACATATATGTTCAAGTGTCTCAAATGTAACAGTGCAACTGTCATCGTCGTGTTTCTCCAATTCACATGTCTAAATAATTATTTATCCAATGCATATATTTAAATATAACATAATTAAAATGCATATGATTTGGGTTGAGGATGTTATAATTCTCCCCCTCTTATAGAAATTTCGTCCTCAAAATTTTTACTTTTTAGAACTTTAGAATAGATAGGGATATTGTCGTCTCATGTGTTCCTTTACTTCCCAAGTGGCCTCCTTAGGTGAGTGATGACTCCATCTCACTTTGACTATGGGTATCACTTGATTGCTTAACTATTTTAGTTGCTGATCAAGAATTTCAACTGGTTGTTCTTGATAGGTCATATCATTAGACAATTCAATCTCTGGCTCTGATAATACATGACTAGGATCATACCGATATCTTCGAAGCATAAAAACATGAAACACATTGAGTATCTAAGATAATTCTACTGGCAATGCTAATCAATATGCCAAAGGCCAAATTCTCTCTATGATCTCATATGGTCCAATGTACCTTGGACTCAACTTTTCTTGTTTACCAACCCTAATAATGCCTTTCCATGGTGAAACTTTCAAAAATATTTTATCTCCAACCTGATATTCCATTTCTCATCTATGTTCATCAACATACCCTTTTTGTCTTTCTTGAGCAGCTTGCAAACATCTTTTGACTACTTGGATTTTGGCTACTATATCATGTACCATCTCAGGGCCTTCTAATTGTCTCATCCCCTTAACATCCCAACAAATTGGACTTCTACATTTCCTGCCATATAAAGCTTCATATGGTGCCATGCCAATGCTGGAGTGATAGCTATTATTATATGAAAATTCCATTAATGGAAAATGATCATCCCAATTGCCTTTGAATTCTAACACATAAGCTTGCATCATATCCTCTAATGTCTGAATAGTCCTCTCTGATTGATCATTAGTCTGTGGGTGAAAAACAATGCTAAAATTCAAACAAGTATCCAAAGTTGATTGTAAGCTGTTCTAAAAATGAGAAGTGAATCGAGGATCTCTATTTGATACAATAGAAACATGAATGCCATCTCACAATCTCAACATGTATTTTAGCCAGTCTATAAAGTGAATCTGTTTGTCGTATAGGCAAGAAGTGTGCAGATTTTGTGAGTCTATCTACGATAACCTAAATAACATTATGCCTTTTTTTTTTTTTTATGTCTGAGGCAAACCAATAACAAAATCCATTGAAATTTTCTCCCATTTCCATATGGGAATAGATAAAGGATACAACTTACCTACTGGTACTTGATGTTCTGCCTTGATCTGTTGGCAGGTTAAACATCTCGATATAAACTCAGTTATATCTTTCTTCATCGTTGACCACCAAAAATGTGACTGTATGTTTCTATACATTTTTGCACTTCCAAGGTGCATAACATATGGTGAATTGTGTGCCTCTTGCATAATCTCTGATTTAAAACCATCAACATTTGGTACACAGACTCAACTACCCATCACTATCATCCTATCATCTCTAATCGAAAAATTAGTCTTCTTACCTTATTGTATCTTCTGTAGCATTTTCTACAAATATGGATCCTTCATCTGAACTTCTCTAATTTTATCATCTATCATAGGCTTTAACTAAAGAGTAGCCATTAAAGCTGTCACATTCTTAATCTCAAAATTTACATTTAAAGCATAAAGATTAACTAAGGATGTAAAATTATAACCAACCATACCGGCAACAACATCTAAGGCTTTTTGGCTTAAAGCGTCAGTAACAACATTAGCCTTACCTGGATGATAATCAATAGTGCAATCATAGTCCATCAATAATTCCATCCATCTTATCTGCCTTAGGTTTAATTCTCTCAGTGTTGGAATACATTTCAAGCTTTTATGATCTGTCAGAATCTAAAATGTCTCTCCATACAAGTAATGCCACTAAATTTTCAGGGCATAGACAATGGTTGCCAACTCCAAGTCATGTGTAGGATAATTCAACTCATGAGGCCTTAGTTGTCGAGAAGCATAAGCTATCACTTTTCCATGTTTCTTTAATACACAACCTACCCCCATCCTGATGCTTTAGTGTACACCACAAATCCACCATTTGTTGATGGTAATGTCGATACTGGTGTCGTAGTCAATCTCTTCTTTAGTTCTTTAAAACTTTATTGACATTGATCATCCCATTTAAATGTTACATTCTTCCATAATAATTTTGTCAATGGCCTAATAACAATGGAGAATCCTTTCATAATTCCTTTATAATAACCAACCAACCCAAGAAAACTATGCACCTCTGATACATTTTTGGGTGGATCCCAGTCCAAATGGCTTTCACCTTAGCTGGATTAGGTCGAACACGATGTCTAGACACAATATGACCTAAAAAGACCACTTGTTTCATCTAAAAGTCGCATTTGTTCAATTTGGCATATGCAATACGATTCTCAAATGTTGCTCATGCTCATCATGATTTTATGAGTATATGAGAATGTCATCTATGAACACAATTACAAATTTGTGTAAGTAAGGTTGGAATACTTTGTTCATAAGAGCCATAAAATGCAGCTGGTGCATTAGTTGACTCAAAGGGCAAACAAGGAACTTATAATGAACTTATCTAGTGTAGAAAGTAGTTTTTGGAATATTTGGCTTAACACCTCTTAATTGCTAATAACCAAATCTCAAATCAATTTTTGAAAATAACATTGCACCTCAAAGTTGATCAAGAAAATTATCAATTTTTACCAAGGGATATTTATTCTTTACCATTACTTAATTTAATTGTTTATAATCATTACATAACTACATCCTTCCATCCTTTTTCTTCAAGAATAACACTAGTGTTCCCCCAAGGAGATGTATTAGGTCAAATGAAACCTTTTTCTTACAACTTTTTCAACTATTTCTTTAATTCTTAGAACTCCACTGCTGTCATTTGGTATGCTGTAATAGATATAGGTGCCACTCCTAGTAAGGTCTCAATATTAAAATCAACTTCTCTATGTGGTGGAAAATCAAGCAAATCGTCAAGAAATACTTTTAGAAACTCTCTCATTACAGAAATGTCTGTTAACCTTAGATTAGGAACACTGGTGTCCACTACACTAACTATAAATGCATCACAACTTTTTTTTTATTTTTAATTAATTGAAATTCTTGAATACTTGAAGTGAGCAAGTGGGAACAGTTTTGTCCTCCCTAACAATTATAAGTCTTTAATTGTCCTGCATATTTGATGATCAACTCTTTAGTATGACAATTATAAATGCATCACAACTTTATTTTTATTTTTAATTAATTGAAATTCATGAATACTTGAGGCCAAACAAGTGGGAATAGTTTTGTGCTCCTTAACAATTATAAATCTTTAATTGTCCTGAAGAGTTGATTATCAACTCTTTAGTATGACAATCTAAAAAATCCATACTTAGAATAACATCAAATTCCTTGAAGTTCATCAATATTTAATCTACAATCAATACGATAGCACACACTAGCACAAAACAATTTCTATACACTTTGTTTCTACTTATGTCATGAACATTCTCCCCATAACTACTTGAGACTCTCCTTCAATCACACCTGTCATTAGGCAATCTTGGCTTATATGGTCTAACTGTATATTAGTATAGTAAGTAACCCTTTTAGGTCCTTAACATTCTCCAAAAGGAGTTTTTCCATGAATATTACAAATTGAGGCAACACCTCTCCCCATTATGTCAATGGGTCCTTTCCTACCATTTGAGCCTTCAAAACCACCATAGCTACCTCTACCAGATGCTATTAATGCTAATCTACTAGGTTGAGTATGTCCTTCATCTGTTTGATTAGTAATACCTCTTTAAAATCCTGATCCACCAGATAATGTAAAACCACCCCTTTTTACTACCCTATTGAGTTTTATACTTCATCTTACATAACTTATCTTTCTTTTAACCTCAATTGCATTCTTCTCTTGGATCACCTCATTAGCTCAAATAGTTATTGCTAATCGTGTAGTATAATTAGTTGGTTCGACTGCTAATCGATCTTCAATTTAACCTCAGTCCCTTGTCAAACTTCTAACACTTTAATTCCTCTATAACCACATACTTTAGGGCATATCTCGAGAGTTTTAACAAATTATACCTCATAATCCACAATCATTATTTCATTCTGCTTCTATTAGAAAACTTCATCTTCTTCTTATCTAAGTATACCAATGATGTTTACCTTTTTTTGCAAACTCCCTTAGAAAATCATCTAGGTCAATGTCATCGATTGAGTAAAGTTACTTGGAATGGTCTCCTATAAATCCGAGGCATTCTTTTAAAGCAAAGATATTGCATACTTCAACTTTATTCTAGGATGCATTCAAGCCTATTCAAGATTCTTTCGATTCTTTTAAGCCACTCTTCAGCCTCAGTAAGATCTGTAGTGCCCTCAAAGTGAATTACCCTTTACTTCTTCAATCTATCATAATTCCTATCTATAGCAAGTCCTACATATGCTTTTATTATAAATCTCTGCATCATCTCAATAAACAATATGATATTTAGGTTTACACTTGTGGTTGGATTATTTCATGACATCTCAAAATTCTATGCAACATGGTCAACATGCTCATATGCATGAACATACTCAACAGACTCATCTCTAACCTCAGGCCCAGTATGAACTCTATCATGTGAATCCATACCCTTATATGCCAATCTATGTAAGATTAACACAATGCGAATATCATATATATCACATTCATATTACAGATGTCTACAAAATCATTTAGCCGCTTTGATACCACTACTATGTGACATCCCATTTACTAATCATTAAAATTCTCTCAGTCTATCCATTGTCATTAAAAAACTAGATTTCAATTATTTTTTTCTTACACTATGCCTCTTGTTCACAACATAGTAACTATTTACAATAAATTATACATGGCTCAACAAACTAAAATACTAATAGACTGCATACTGGCCCAACCTCTATTAGACTGCTAGACAACAACTTTGAAATGTAACTGGACACAATCTTTAGTCTACTCTTCTTGAAATAAAAATTTAATGCAAAAGAGTGAACTTACATACTCAGTAAGTAAATGCATAACGATACTTCAATCTCACATAACATAACAAATATTGAAATATTAATAACTCATCATCATATCCATGCATGAAATAGAGTTTTTACTCTCAAATGCCACATAGGCTATCAATATCACTGCCACAAAGGCTTTCATTTTTGGTTGTCACATAGGCTATAGATATTATTACCACACAGGCTATAGATGTCATTGCCATACACTGTTATATTTTATTGCCACACAGGCTATAGATATCATTGCCACACATGCTATAGATATCATTGCCACACAAGCTATCAAATGTTATTGCCACACAAGCTGTTATATTTTATTGCAACACAGACTATCAAATGTTATTGCACACAGGCTGTTATATTTTATTGCCACACAGACTATCGAATGTTATTGCCACACATGTTATTATATTTTATTGCCACACAGATTATAGATATCATTGCCACATAAGCTATCAAATGTTATTGCCACATAGGTTGTTATATATCATTGCCACACAAGCTATCAAATAGTGTTACTTGCTAACAACATCAAGTATTATTCTTTCAACAAATCAACTATAAATCCACCAAAATTTAGCAATATAATGCCTAATAACAACACCTATAACTTTGGCAGCTCACATCACCACATACTCTCATTCCCAAGTCATAATTTATCAACATTTCATGCAAACAAATAAATCAAGAGTATAACAATCTTTTCGTCAATGTATTCCTCAATATCATCACATTAAACAACATTTCATTCCATTGAGTATATGTTCATGGCATTTAACCAATCACACATATAATACCATTAGCTATTTACTTACCTCCTCTTTCAAACTTATTAAGCTGTGGATGGTCTCGTCTTATTCCCACTATTATCTTCAATGCCTTGAGGACCTATTTCAATACACCATATCAATCCATGATGATAAAATAAGATTTTCATCTTGTTCGACAACTATGGCATGATTCATGCAAGTGGACCTAGTGTTTATGCATATTTTCCTTATATGGCAGCCTGAGCTTACTATACTCTCACAGCAATAACTCCAGATACAATCATCCAAATTACTTGATTCTTTTTTTAAAACAAACTTGACACATAATGATATAACATAATCAAATTTCAAGCCAATATCAGACTAATATAAAATATGGTGAATTTTTGAATTTTTCCCTATTGTAATGTCATCTCAGTCTAAATAAGTCTTACATTCTTGGGTGTATCTCAAATTGTACAAATCTAGTTGAAATAAAAATCTACCTTCAATTACAAAATATATAAAGGAACATTTTTCATGTTTTACTCATTTTCTAATTCAGTCTATAAAGTCACCAAAACAAAGGACCAAATCTTAGGGTGCACAAGTTTGTAAAATATTGACAAATAGTCATAATTAAGGGACAATATCTCAACAACCATGCAGGATTTGGTAAAAATATTTCACAAGCATGTAGATTAGACATAAATATACAACTTTCTAGTTTAGACCATCATCAAATTCTGAATCTATGGCCATCAAATTATTGGAAAATAGAATTAAAGAAAGGTGAGGTTTCATCCGGGTACAGGGTCAGTCCCAATCAATGAGCCATATTTCTTTCCACACAGAAAATCAATCAAAAATTATTTACAAGTTTTTAGAGGGGATATAAAGCTACAAATTTCATGTTTTTCACTTTGTCAAAATCAGAACATAAGACCATCAAAAAATAAGAAAATAGAAAGATTGAGGTCATTTCGGTTGGTTATGAACCAACCCTAATGAAGGAGCCATATCTCCTCACACATATAAAATCAAGCAAAACTGTTTCATATGAATTTATATTAGACATAAAGCTATAACTTCCATATTTTTCACTTTCCTTAATTCCTCTTCTAGTGTTATGAAATAGTGGGTACAAAATTCTGCTATAACAACAAAATCAACACAATCAACTCTTGTTCTCTTGAATTTCAACTTCCATCCAATAGTTATATCTCAAGTACTCCATAAATTCTCACCAACCATGCATGATAAAAATGTCATGAGGGGTTAATTTCATGTTCAAAGAAGATAAATTAACTTACCTAATGTCCCAGAGTTAGAAAACCTTAGGATTCTTTCCTAGGCAGCTCACTCTTCTTCTTTTTCTTCCTTTCTTTCTTTCTTTCTTCCTTAGCTCTCTCTCTCTCTCTCTCTCTCTCTCTCTCTCTCTCTCTTTCTTCTACTATACCTCACATATAACCCCTCAATTCTGGTCATAAAGGGTTAAAAATTACACTTGTAAGCCTATTACAATAAGACAAAATCATGGTGTTTCATTTCTATTGGTTGGAAGTTAACTTTTCCTCTTTTAATCCCTCTTCTTCACTCCTTAAGCACCTTTATCCATTTCCTAGTCCCTAGATGCTCCTTATACTTTTAAGTAAGGTTTAAAATACCATTATTTATGATACTATAACATGCACACAACATAAGATAATTTGCCATGTAGCCATACAAACATTACATATATGTTCAAGTGTTTCAAATGTAATGGTGCAAGTGTCATCATCGTGTTTCTCCAATTTACATGTCTAAACAATTATTTATCCAATGCGTTTATTCAAATATAATGTAATTAAAATGCATATGATTTAGGTTAAGGATGTTCCATGTTGGCCCTTATGCACTAAAAAGGGGGTTGAATTAATGAAAAATTTGAAATTTTAAACAGAGTGAAGCAATTCAAAAATTAGAGTAAGGAGGTAAAAAATCAATAAAAGTAATTGATAGTGGGTTAAGTGTTAACAAACCCTACATTTACTCTCTAATTCCATAATTGGGTATTTCACTAATTCCCAATAGTGGTTTACAAGCTCATTCCAAACTTAGTGTTTAGGCTCACACCAAACTCTAATTACAATTATGTTTAAGGCTTACCCACAACCTTACATAAGAGTTTTTCTCACTTAGCCTTACTCTAAAACCTAAAACCAAAGTATTTAAGGTTAACACCTATCCTTCAATAACCCAAGTATAAAGAATTTAAGAATTTAAGCTTTGAGAGTTAAAAGTGCAAGAGTTTGGACACAATAAATGGCTATCCTCTTACATTTAAAGCCATTAGGTGGGGTATTTATTAGTTCCAACCACAAAAGAGCTGTTACAAATGAAACTATGTGCAAGTCTCTAAAGTTATGTTGGCAAATCTTGCATTTAATGCTTATTATAGGCAATTCATGGTAAAGACAAGAAAGTCACGGTCGCGATTAACAATTTGCTTATGAATTTTCCCTTTCTTGATCTTCAAATGTATCAAACAGCTAATGGCACGTGTCACTCAAGCATTAGTCCTTTAAGACCTAGCCATTAAACTAACAAATTACAAAAGTTGTGATTAAAATTTCTTAGTTTTGGTCACTACCGAGACAATGTTAGAATAAGGGACTGCTACTTCTAGCATGAATCAAATTAAAGGATCACATTTCATCTTCAGAGTAGGTCACGATTACTACTAATATTTTTAATCATGAACTTTAAATCTCCCAATTCTCCTTAGATGCATGATACTCAACAGCTGGTTTCCTAAGTGACTATTGAAGGACTTTTGAAGCTTTTGAAAGTCATGACATGAAGCCCATTATGGCTCCCACTGTGAATCAAACTAGAACTTTTGGTTCCTTAATTTCTTATGGAAATGATCACAATCTCCTTGTAGTGTGTGCGATTTGAAGTCAATTTTGGTACTTGGAGATTTCCACTTCTATTCAACTTTTAATGAGTTTGTAACTTAATATTTGTAAGGCCAAAACTTAAAATAGGCATTAAAACTTTTCAATTTATATTTTCAAGAGCAAAAGAGAGTTTTAACCTATGTTTGACCAACCTAGTCTAATAATCTTCCCCTTTTTTATTTTGGCAATCTAGATTGAATATATAAAAGTTAAAAGCTCAAATATGCATAATCTTATAGATTTTAAGTGTGAAGTCAATGGAAAGTTAGATTGCATTCCTTACTAATTCAATGAAGTTAATAAACACTTGAGATTGAATATTAGAGTTTTAAAGTTACTTCCCCTTAATCCATACTCCCCCCCTTAAAATGTCAATTAATCAAACTAATTACCATCCAATTAGCATTCAATTTTGTATAATGTTTCTTCCCCTTTGTCTAGATCAAAAAGAGTGGAAAATATGAGAGGGACACCAATTAAAAAAACATAATGTCAATTAAAAGGCAAGTAGATATATCATATTTCAACCATATACTAATGTTTTATCACATATGTTAGAGCCTAAAAGAAAAAACACAAATTAAAAACCTAAAATTTTTGAAAGTATAGGTGAAAAACACAAAACAAAGGAAAACTAGAAAGTAGGAGAAATGTCATCATTATCATTTTCTTCACTATCTTAATCTTCTTCTTTTTCATTGTAGCCTTCATTTCCTCTTACTTCATCCTCATCTTCAAAAAACTCAAAATCTTATAAGTGGCACGGTGATGGAAGGCCAAGCTTCTCTTGAATCTCAATAATATCACCATGAACATGTTGGAGGAAGTAGAGTCTCTTAAGAACCTAATTCAATTGCTTATATATCTTGGCCAAAGAATAAGTTCTAAAAGAAGAAGGAGGAACCTGAGGTTATACCTTCAATTCTTTTAGGATTTCCTCTTAAGGTTGGTCTTTTCTAGTGTCAAACCTCATTCTCTTTTGGGCTTGTAAGGCTAATTGTTGATTTTGCCTGTTGGTTCCTAACAAGTACACATATATGTTTGGCTTAATTGTTTTAGCATTGATGAGATAATTAAGATTAAGGAAATTTTTATTTAGGAGGTATGTATGATTTGGTGAGGAATGATTCATTTTTAGAGGTTAAGGCACCCACAAATCTATAAATAACAGTTATATGGGAAGGAAGAAGAAATTAACCTCTTTTGGTAATACTCATTTGGGCTAATTGATCAATGAAAAAATGGCCCAATTGATTAGGTTTATTTTCAAGAAGGTAGTAAAGAAATGGTAAGTCTTTTTGAGAAACTTTCTCACTTCCCTTACCCTTTGCATTAATGGAAAATTTTATGATTCGATGTAGAAGCCAAATGGGAAGGGCTTTGATAATTTTGGCCAAGGTCCTTTTTGGGCTATGGAATGTCTCAATTGAGATTTTGTGACAAAACTTAGTGAATTGTAGCTCAATGAAGGGGTTTGAAGGGAATGGTTTCTATGGTTTGAAAATTAAAAAGGGTCCAAATTTGGTCATAAGTTATATAGAATGGTTGACTAAAGCATCAAAAAAATTAAGGCATACATACTTGCCTTTAAGCTTATTTTTTTGCAAATTTCCATGTTACACATAAACTCTCAAACAACATCTTTATAATAGGGTTCATCCTTAAAAATGAATTCCAGCCACCCAAGGTTTAAGGGAAAGGCTTTGATCTTACTAGAAAGGTGGATGGAACCAAGAAGAAATTGTGAGGGAATTTTATTTAGGGTGATAATTTTCTTCTTTTTTACCTCATACCTAGCATTTTCCTCTTTGTTGGTTCCTTTCATATAAGAGGTTTGGGATATTCCCTTGCCTTTGTCACCCCATGGTAGAGCCTTCCTTAGTGCCATTGAGATGATGATAAAATAAGGTTGTAGAGATGCAGAGTAAAAAAAGAGAAAATATTGAAAAAATAAGTTAAAGATTGATGAGAGGAAGTGTAAAAAGTGAATGACATGGTGTTTAAGGGGTGTAAATAGGCAAGAAAGAGTAGGAAAATGGATAGAAAAAAGCTAAATATGCATTTAATAAAGTATTTAGACCATTTAAAGGGTGAATCATCATTATCCAGTGGTTACATGTAAATCGTGACTGTTATACATGTGTCATGACCGTGATTGAGTAACGATAAAAAATTGCCCAAAAAATGCAAGGAAAAAGGTTGAAAATTAAAAAGATTTTAAAATTTTGTTGGGGCGATGGAAAATTGTGAGCGGAAATTTTAAAAAACTTTGAAAATGCTGACACCTGCAAATCTTGACTAGGACTATTGATCTTGGTGATGAGTTACAAGTAATTTTCAATATGCTTTAAAATTAGCCTAGCTATGAAGTGATCAAATTGCTATATGGATGATTAATTCAAGCAATTCAATATATAGAAACTCAATCACAAATAAAATTAATTCATTTTAACAATTCATCAACACAATAAAATAATCATACAATCATCATAAACACATCAAACAAATAATCAATAATCAAGTAGTAATATATGTAATAAGACCTATTCTCACCCTACGAAGCTTCTATTTAGCATTATGAGTTCCCTCTTAATGAAGTTCATCCTTTCTTCATTAAGGGTTCAGTGAAAATAACCGCAAATTATGGTTATAATTGTCAATGAATTCTAACAATACATTCCCATTTTGCACATGATCTTAGAGAAAGTCTTGTGTCAATGTGTTTGCTCTTTGAGTGTTGAATGAGATTTTTGGAAAGATTGATAGCACTGGTGTTGTCGCATTTGATAGGAATGTAATAAACATCTTTGCCATAATCCTTGAGTTATTGCTCCATCAAAAGAACTAGGTTGCAGCAATAACACGTCACCATATATTTCTTTTCGATGATGGATAAGGCAACCAAACCTTGCTTCTTACTAAACTAAGAAACTAAACATTCATTAATAAATTGGCAAGATTTGAAAGTGCACTTCCTATTTGATAAACTACTTGCATAATATGCATTTGAATACCTAAGAAAGCTAAAAGATAAGTTCTTAAGATATCATAAGCCTAGATGCATGCTGCCATGTAAATGTTTTAAAATCCTTTTGACTACATGCAAATGTTATTACTTAGGACGTGATTGAAATTGTGCATATAAGAAAACACTATACATGATATCAAGTCTATAAGTAGTAAGATAAAGAAAATAGCCAATCATACCTCTATATTTCTTTTCATAAGTTAGCTTACCTGATTCAACCCTATCTAGTTTGATTAATGCACTTATTGGAGTTTTTGTTACCTTGCATCCATCTACTCCAAATCTTTTAAGTGACTCCTTTGTATATTTGGATTGATTAATGAAGACACCCTCCTTACTTTGCTCAATTTGTAGATTAAGAAAGAACTTAAGTTAACCCATCATCCTCATCTCAAATTCCCTAATCATACACTTTACAAAATCCTTACAAAAGATTCATTAATAGCACCAAATGTAATGCCATCAACATAAATTTGAATAATCAAATTGTCTTTTTTGTTACTTTTTACAAACAAATTTGTGTCAAACTTGACCTTTTTAAAATTATTTTTCAAAAGAAAAGAACCAAGCCTTTTATACCAAGCTTTAGGACCTTGTTTCAAACCATACAAAGCCTTAGTTAGTTGAAAAACATGGTTTCATAAATCATGAGATTGAAAATCGAGAGATTGTTCTACATATACTTCCTTTTTCAATAAAAACATTCAAAAATATACTTTTAACATCCATTTGAGAAAACTTAAAATTCAAGTGGCATGCATATTTTAAAAGAATTATAATGGCCTCTAATTTTGCAACTTGGGCAAAGGTTTCATCGTAGTCCATGCCTTCCTTTTAGTTGTACCCTTTGGAAATCAATCTAGCTTTATTCCTAATGATGCAACCTAGCTCATCTAACTTGTTCCTAAACATCTATTTGTATCTAATAACCCGGTGTTGCTTAAGCTTAGGAACAAGCTCCCAAACAATGTTCCTCTCTAATTGGTTGAGCTCATCTTGTATAACAATCACCCAAAAATTATCATTAAGAGCCTCATCATTGATTTTGGCTCAATTTGAGAGACAAAGGCAAGATTGTTATCTAATGCATTTAATTCAGCTATAGTACTTACTCCTTTAGAGGTCCCACCATTGATTAACTCCTTTAAATGATTCTTGGAGTACCTCTAATCCTTGGTTAGTCCTTAAGCTTGGTTCTCCTCTTGTTAGGGTTGAACTTGTTTTAGCTCTTGAGGTGGCTCTTGCTCTTCTACATTAATCCCAAATTCCTTTGGTGTAGAGTAAAGTTATAGTTTCTCAAATTTACCTATAAGATCATCAATAAAAGTACTTTTCCCAAGATCAAACATACTAGACTCATCAAACACAATATTAATGGACTCTTCAATGACCATGGACTTTTGTTAAAGACCCTATAAGCCTTGCTAGTGGTGGAGTAGCCTAAAATATGCCCTCACCAATTTTTAAGGTAAATTTTATGACATTATCCTTAGTATTCAAAATGTAGTATTTGCATCAAAATAATCTAAGGTATGAAAGTTTGGTTACTTCCATTCCATAGCTTATAAGAGGTTTTGTTTAGAATGAATCTTTTAAAAACTGTATTTACAATATAATAAAAGATATTGATGACTTCAACCCAAAAGTAATTTGAAAATAATACTCATTAAGCATAGTCTAGCCTTGTCAACCAATGTTCTAATATTTTTCTCTACAACACCATTCTTATTGTGGTGTTTTAAAAGCTGAAAAGTTATGTGAAATCCCATTTTCTAAATATTAATTTTTAAAAAGCTTATTTTGAAATTTCTTTCCATGGTCACTTCTAATAGAAGAAATGAACCTTTTTCATTTTGAATACATTTTTGCAAAGCTTTTGAAATCATAAAAAACATCATTCCTATGAGCCAAGAAACTAACCCAAGTGAACCTAGAGTTGTCATCAACTAGGATAAATGCATAATGTTTAACACTGAGACTAACATTTCTTGTAAGTCTAACCAAGTTCCTGTGAATTATTAGTTTTGTGCCTTAGGCCAATTCTTATAGTGGATATTTCTTAACAATGACATGGTTGCAATTTCATTAAATATCTCTTTTGTATTTTGTTACGACTAAATTATATATTTCATGAATAGTTAATTTTACCTAATGTCATCAAATATGTGACTTGATAGTAAAACCTTTAGGTATAAAAAATTATATTCTAAACTGTCCTTGGTTGGTCATTGTCATTGGGATAATAATAAATGAAGGCTTGTATGTATTTGATTGATAACTATATTTTACTAGTTATAGATATGTGATAGTAAGTCAAACACATAGATACATTTAAGAAACAATGTAATGGATTGACCCACCATGAGAACACCAAATGGATTCATAGTCATAAGTGATTCCAATGCAACAATATTAACTTAATCTAACCTAAAAATCACCATAGATTCCAATATGACAAACTTCATGTTTTGATATGGCCCAACATTATCATTAACAAGATGATTATACATATTGATATAAGACATGAAGTAAATCATATAGAGGAATATGAGTGATTGAGAAGAAATTTATCCCTCATGTATTTGTGCAAAATATATCTCTAGGCCTCTCAATAAGTTAGATTGAAGAGATGCATGGCCATGTGAAGATGAATTGATAAAGATTATCAATGTCATTTACATCAGCCACTTGGAGATAGAGAAATAATTGAACTATATAAGGATGACATGATTCATGCCTTATGTTCAATTAAGATATAATATGACAAAAGGATTATAATATTATTTGTAAAATAGGTTAGGTAAGCTCATTGACCTTTACATAATTTAGGTAGTCATAATGTTTTGCTAGATGCCACTTATGACTTATGAACCAAAATAGGTCTTAGGCCACAATTAATATTATATAAATCTGTAGAGACACACATGTACAGTAGGCCTAAAGCGAAATTGGGTTTTACTACTTTCTCTATTTATAATTAGGATAATTAGAGATATTATCTTAATTATTTAGATATTTATTTCATTTTAAAGGTTAAAACCGAATAAGATATTATCTTATCTATATCTTTTAAGAAATAGAGTTGCATAAATATCTTAACATTTAAGATATATATGCATGTTTTAGGGTTTTCTAACAACATATAAAACATCCACATTTTCATAAAACATTTTAGAGAGAGAAAAAAACCTAAGTGCTAGCTTGCTTTCGATTTGGAGAGAGCTTGTTTATGTTAATTCCTATAAAGGGTGATCATCCTTTGGTGAAGTCTAGATCTGACTCCAAGCTAAAGGCTAAGTGTTACCAGTGTAAACCCCCTCTTTACCTTCTAATCTGACTCCAAGCTAAAGGTTGAGTGTTACCAGTGTAAACCCCTTCTTTACCTTCCAATGATCTTACATCTTTTATCTGAATAGTTATGGATTTTGCATCCTTCTTCTTGATTTAATTAAATCACATGAATCCTTGATGGGTTTTCATATGGAAAAAGTTTTTCTCTTTCACTGTGCTCATTCTGCAAAACCCAACAGTCGTATTAGAGCCACTTGTGAATTTGATTAAATTGAGTTTAACATTATTTTATGTATAACTATTATATATGTGAACATGAATGTGTTATATTGAAAATTGTTTCAAAGGTTTGATGTAACATGGATTAGGTTAAAGGCAATTTAGTTAGTCTTTATGAAAATAGAAACAATACATTAATTGGATTAATGTGCTTTAAGGTTTAATATGATCAAACGATTTGATAGTGTTAATTTGATTAACACATTTAATGTTTTCATATGATTTGTTGTTAATATGATTAATACAGTATAACAAGATTTGCTATTATGTTTTTCATCTTATTAGTCATAGCAGATTGATTAATTATTAATCAATGATAATATATTTTAAACATATTAAATGATGTTATAAGCTTTTATTTTATTGTTAAACAAAAATAATATAATTTTACACATATTGATAAATTTCACAAATCTTTTTAAGTGTTAAGCAGTGAATAATTAGTTATGTTATGAACAAATTAGTTAATCATTTTAGTTAATTGAATTAATTAAAAAAAAATGGAATTTAAGTAGTAACTTATTCAAACGAATAAGTAAATTGTTTACTTTTCGAGGTCATTACCGTCAAACCCCTGCTTGCTAAATAGCTAGTGGGATCACCGCTTAGGGCGCTGCCCTTTAGACCCCACTAAGGGCACTGTCCCTTGACCATGAATGGATTTATCATATAAATTATAAAATTTCGTAAGATAATTTGTTTTGTGTTTTGGATGTCTTGCTTATGTGTTTTTGCAAGGTGCATGGCATGACCCTTTAGACTAATGTGATTAGCATTTTATCTATCTATTTTAAAGGGTTATAAATTTTAAATATAGGCTGCATGTCATTTATTTTTGTTATAATTATTCATTTTATTAGTAGTAATAAAATAGTATAGATTACAATTATGTAAAATGCAACTTGTGAGAGAGATTTTCAAGGCACAAAATGGTGATTCTCATAACACAAGATGGTGATCTTCAAAACATGAAGTGGAGACCATCGATGTAACATGGACAAATCCATAGAGATGAAGATTTACCCTTAAGATTAACCTTTGATCTTTATATTGCCTTGTGAATATCAATTTAGATTAAAGGCTACACTATGATACATTTTATTTTCATTATTATTATGTATAGATGTTTAGGATGTAATGCATGTGATGTATGATTTGCAACATAATAATACATGATAGTTTAAAAAACTAGTAAAATCCCTTAATAAAATTAAGTCATGAAATTTCCTACCATAATTCAAACACTTGTCAATACTTTGATTCCTATATATATGTTTTGCTAAAGCAAAGTATCTTAGGCCATCTTAGTAATACAAAATAGATAATGATGATATTTATAAGTTTGAAATGGCTATACTTAACTAGGTTACCAAAACTATTTTGAACATAGGGCATTTGATGGGATAAGCCAAGACATATGATGTTAATATCCCATAATTATCTAAGAGTTGTATATGATGCAATTGGTAAAGTGTTACTTACCTAAATAGCTAAATTTTTAGGTGATAAACCAAAGCTTACTTAAGAACTAGGTGAAATATGGATCCTGGCCCACTAAATATTTCAATTGTTGAAAAATTATAATTTGATGCTGAATCATTTGATAAAATGTAAATGGAGTTAATATTTAATAAAATGCTAAGAGCACTATCTATATATTTATTGTAGATTATGGCTTCAAATAACACCACTAATTTGTCATTGCAATCGATCCTTAAGAAGGATAAATTGAATGGGACACACTTCCTTTAATGTTACAAAAACTTGAGAATTGTTCTTAAGCAAGAAAGGAAGGAATATGTTATACATTAGCCTATTTCCGAAAAGCGTACTGCTAGTGCTCTTAGAGCCCAAAGGAATGCTCACACTAAGCATCTCAATGGCTCAGTAGATGCCACTTGCGTCATACTTGCTAGCATGAAATAAGAGCTTCAGAAGCAATTGATGGAAATTGAGGCTTATACTATGATGGGTCATCTAAAGGAAATGTTCTAAGAGAAGGCCTGAATGGACAAGTTCAATACCAGTAAAGCTACACTCTCGTGCAAGTTAGCAGTGTTTAGTCTCATGATTCTAGTATTTCATACATTATTCCCATCCAAATATATGAAGTAATCCTTAATTTATGCCTTAAATTGAACCTTATTGAAGCTATTTTATGGTGTAGGCAAAGAATCTAAGAAAAAAGAAAATTGGAAGAAAAAGAGATTAAGCATGACCATTCACATGGTTGTGCCACACTCAGGGACCATCATGATGAAGCATGACCATGTTCCCAAGCACATGGTCGTGTTTTCATTGGAAGAAGTAAGTTGATGAGGGCAAAACATTCAACGTGACCATGCACATAGTCGTGCCCATGAAGGGAAACTCAAAGGCAACTATCATAAGAAGGCACGACCATGCACATGGTTGTGTGCATCATTAAAATTAGAGTCACGACTTATATTCGAGGTGGATTCATTTTCCTTAGGTGGACGTTTAAGCTTCCTTATTTAAGGGGATGTTTAGCAAACTATTTAAAGAGGAAAGATAGTAAGAATTAGGGCATGAGGGGATAACAAAAGGAAGAGATTATCGTTCAAGCTAGGGTTACATCAAATTTTTTTAGAGAGAAGGTGCTAGAATTCAAGTAATTAAAAAGAAGTTCATGGCTATTCTTGGAGTTATTTTTATTATTTCATTTTCTTTTCTTTATTCAATAATGAGATAAACTTTCATTGGCTAAGGTTGTAAATGGATCTTGTATAACTTTTATTGGATTTTCTTAATCTAAGTCTAGTTGGTTTCTTGTATCATTGGTACTAGTAATTGTTGAGTAATTATTGTTTGATCAACTGACCATTGATTATTTTAGTTTTGTGAATCGGCAATTGAAAAATGCTTTTCATGAAATGTAGTTTTCAATAATTCACTTGCTTTGTTATTAAGTTGAGAAATCCTAACAAACCATTGTTATCTTTGGGTCTTGAATTAAAAGGCAATTACATGTTGTTTAGCTTTTAAGTTAAGGAACCTTTAGTTAACATGTTCTCGTATGTCTACTCAAGACGGATTAATTTTCAACATTAGTGGCCTGATAGTACTACTTGTTGCATTAACCAATTAGACAAGGATTAGGAATCCAATAGAAGGTTGTCAAGTGAAGTTGAACCCGCTAACCACTCGCATATATTTGATTATCTCTCCTTTTCATTAGTATTTTAATTTGTTTCACTATTTACAATTAGAATTACCCTCTACTATCGATTCTTTAGATAATATAACATACAAGATACTTAGTACTTAAACTAGATCATCGTGGGAATGATATCCACACACATTGAGTACACTTTCTTACTTCTAACTAGTGCATAGTAGTTTAGGGAATTCTATATAACATGCACCCAACACCAAGCAACAGGTAGCTTAGATAGTGCTCATGTTTTAAAGATGAAGGATCATCTTAATCATTTGTAGAAACTTGATCTTGCCATTAGTCAAGAGTTGGTTACTGACATCATTTTCTAGTCCTTGCTTGATGCATAGGATGCATTCATTATGAACTATAACATGCATAATATGGAGAAAAGTGTTTCTAAGTTACATGGGATGCTCAAGACTATTGAATTGAACATCAACAATAATAACACTACAGAGGTTATGATGGTCAATAAAGGGAAAGGTATGAAGAAGAAGGCAAAGGGAAAGAAAAAGGCTACATAGGACTTAAATAAGCCTAAGCCTAAGCCTAACCCTAAGCCCAAACCTCTAAAGAAGGGATCATGCCATTTTTATAATGAGCCAGGTCATTGGAAAAGTAATTTCAAGCTCTATCTAGATAATCTATAAAAGAAAAAGGACATTCAGATTACTGCTCCATGTACATATATTATAAAGGTCAATTTAACTACTTCTAAATTCACTTCATAGGTAGTAGATATTGGATATGGATCTCACATTTAAAATAATGTGTAGGGTTTAAAAAGGACTAGATCTTTGGCCAAGGGTGAGGTGAACTTATGAGTTGTGATTGGAGTAAGAGTTGTTGTCTTAGCTGTTAGAACTTATGAGTTAGCTTTACCTAGTGGACTTGTTTAACATTGAATAATTTATTATGTATCTGCTTTTAGTAGGAACATTATTTCTATTTCTTGTATGCACATGGATGGCTTTGATTTTTTTTTATCAAGAATAATAAATACTTCATTTTGTTGGACTAGGATAATCAATCCTAGGTTTATAACCTCTTTTGATCTTAACAAAGTAGATTGATCATCACTAATATTTCAAATAAGTGTTGTTTTTACAGAATTGAATCAATCTCTCAAGAATAATTGAAGAAGTTGATGAACTCCAAAGTGACATGTAAATCGCGACCGCAATCTAGGATTCGCGACCGCGACTCATGTTAAGACATGCTGAAAATCGAGCAGGCGAAATCGCAGAGCCATTCTCGACCGTGATCTTTGGAAAGAAAGAAGTCAGATTGACACAGATGAATTCGCGGTATAAGTCTCGTTTGAGTCGCGACTGCGAATTTCAAAGAAATTCAAGAGGGAAGCAAATTCACAACCACAGCTTGACAAGTGTCCCAAAAGACTGTTGGAAGTCAAAAATCACGGAGACATCTTGTTGGTAGCGACCGCGATCCCTGTGGAAGAAAGTTAACCACTTTGGCAGATGGATTCGCGTCCTATGTCGCAGCCTGTGCAAGAAAACTCGTGACCGCGACTTTTGAAAGTAGGTAAAAGACAACGACTATATTTTCTTGGTGAACTAATAAGAAGCTACCACATGGACTAGCCGTTAGACACAAACGAGGTTTCCATTGAAGAATTTGGATTTCGCGACCGCGAAATGCAGTAGCGACCGCGAATTCATCATGACAAGCATTTAATGCAAAATCTGTCAAGCATGTCTCAAAGATTTGATGAGCTATGATCTGCAACGTCTCTTTAGTGAAGTTTGGCTATAAATACTCCACCAAACAGCCATGAAGAAGGTTGCTAAGGAATTTATTACAAGTGATTAAAGCTCTCTATCTTTGCTACTCATTTTCTTCATTTTCTTTATGAAATTATGATTGTTAGGTGTGAGCATTAAACACCAAGTAATGAGGTTTTGTGTTAGCCTGTAAAAACACTTCTAGAAAGGTTTAAGTGTGAGCCTAGTGAAACACTTGAGTGAGGTTTTGTGTTAGCCTAGAAAACACTTTGTTGTAAGGTTGTGTGTTAGCCATCAAAACACAAGTTGTATAAGTT
>CATIWR010183294.1:0-41922 GCA_949677035.1 Omphalea diandra | reverse complement strand
CTTACTGTCAACATCACGTGCATGAACATACTCAAAAGACTCATTTCTAACCTCTGGGCCAATATGAACTCTATCAGGTGCATCCATACTCCTCTAAGCTAATGCATATAAGATTAACATAATGCAAATATCATATATATCACATTCATATTACACATGTCTACAGAATCATTTACCCGCTCTGATACGACTAATTATGACATCCCATTTAATAATGATTTAAATTTTTCTCTAAGTCTATCCATTGTCATTTAAAAGACCTAATTAAAAAAAATTTTTCACTATGTCTCTTGTTCACCACTTAGTAATTATTTACAACAAAACATACATGAATAATCAAACTAAAATACTACCTGACTGCATACTGGCCCAACCTCTATTACACTACTAGACAACGACTTCGAAAAGTATACTGGATGCAATCTTTAGTTTACTCTTCTTGAAATAAGATTTCATACAAAAGAGCGAGTTTGCATACTCAGTAAGTAAATGCATAACGATACTTCAATCTCAAATAACGTAATAATATTTAAACATAAATAACTCATCATCATATTCATGTACGAAATAAAGAGTTTTTCCTCTTAAATGCCACATAGGCTATCAAATGTTATTGTCACACATAATGTCATAAATTTCTGCCACATAGGCTATAGATATCACTGTCACAAAGGGTTTCATTTTTAGTTGCCACATAAGCTATATATATATATATTGTTACCACACAGGCTATAGATCTCATTGCCACACAAGCTATCAAAAGTTCTTGCCAAGCAGGCTATTATAACACTTCCACACAAGCTATCAAATGTTCTTGCCACACAGGCTATTATATCATTGTCATACAGGCTATCAAATGTTCTTGCCACACAGGATATTATATCATTGCCACACAGGCTATCATCTCATTGCCACACAGACTATCATATCATTGTCACACTGGTTGTTGCCACATAAGCTATTGAATATTATCGCCACAAAAACTATCAAATATTATCGTCACATGGGCTATCAAATATTATCGCCACATGGGCTATCAAATATTATCACCACATAGGCTATCAAATATTATCACCACATAGGCTATCAAATATTATCACCACACAGACTATCACATTTTATTGCCAACAATATCAAATATTAGCCTTTCAACCAATCAACTATAAGTCCAACAAAATTTTAGCAATATAATGACTAATAATAATACCCGTAACTTTGGAAACTCATATCACCACATACTCTCATTTCCCAGTCATAATTTATCAACATCTCATGAAAATAAATAAATCAAGAATATAACAATCTTTCATCTATGTATACCACAATATCATCACATTAAACAACATTTCATTCCATTAAAATGTATGGCATTTAACCCATCACACATATAGTACCATTAGCTATTTACTTACCTCCTCCTTCAAGCTTATTTAGCCGTAGATGGTCTCGGCTTATTCCCACTATTATCCTCAATACCTCGAAGACCTATTTCAATACACCAATTCAATTCATGATGATAAAACAATATTTTCATTTTGTTATGCAACTATGACATGATTCATGAAAGAGACCTAGTATTTATACATATTTTCCTTATATAGCAGTCTGAGCTTGCTATACTCTCACAGCAATAACCCAAGATATACTCATCCAAATTACTCGATTCTTTTTTTTTTAGATAAACTGGACACATAATGATACAACATATTCAAATTTCAAGCCAATATCAGACACATAGAAAATGTGGTGTATTTTTAAATGTGTCCCTATTGTAGTGTCATCTCCGTCTGAGTAGGTCTTACACTCTTAGGTATATCTCAAATTGTACAAATTCAATTGTAATAATAATCTACCACCAGTTACAAAACATATAAAGGAACATTTTTCATGTTTTACATATTGTCTAATTCAGTCTATAAAGTCACCAAAATAAAGGACCAAATCTCAGGGTAAGCAAGTTTGTAACATGTTGACAAACAGTCATGATGAAGGGACCATATCTCAACAACCATGCTGGATTTGGCAACAATATTTCACAAGAATGTAGATCAGACATAAATATACAACTTTCAAGTTTATACCATCATCAAATTATGAATTTATGGCCATCAAATTCTTAGGAAATAGATTCAAAAGAAATGTGAGGTTTTATCCCAGTACAGAGTCAGTACCAATCAATGAGCCATATCTCTTGCCACACAAAAAATCAATCAAAACTGATTTACATGTATTTAGAGAGGACATAAACCTAAAACTTTCATGTTTTACACTTTGTCAAAATCAGAAAATAAGGTCATCAAAATATAAGAAAACAAAAGACTGAGATCAGCTCGGTTCAGATTTGACCCAGTCCTACTGAAGGAGTCATATCTCCTCACACACACAAAATCGAGAAAAATTGTTTCATAGGTACTTATATGAGACATAAAGCTACAACTTTTATATTTTGTACTTTCCCTAATTCCTCTTCTAGGGTTATGAAATCATGGGTACAAAATTCTGCTCTGACAGTAAAACTAACATAATCAACTCTTGTTCTCTTGGATTGCAACTTCCATCCAAGAGCTCTACCTCAATTACTCCATAATTCTCAATAACCATGCATGATTAACATGTCATGAGAGGTTAATTTCAGTTGAGAAAAAGATAAATTAACTTACCTATTATCCCAGAATTAGAAAACCTTAGACAACTCACTTTTCTCCCTCTCTTCTTTTTCTTTTTCTTCTTCTTCTTCTTCTTCTTCCTTTCTTTCTTTCTTCCTTAGTTCTCTCTTTGTTTCTGGTATAACTAACAGTTTTCCTCTTAATTCTGACCCTAATTATCATATATAAACTTATTCTAACAATAAATAATCATGGTGCTTCATTTCTATTGGTTGGAAGTTCATTTTTCCTCTTTTAGTCCCTCTTCTTCACTCCTTAAGCACCTCCATCCATCTCTCAATCCCTAAATGCTCCTTATACTCTTAAATAAGTTCTATAACATCATTATTTATGATGCTATAACATGCACATAACATAAGACAATTTGTCATGCAACTATATAAACAATACATATATGTTCAAGTGTCCCAAATATAACGGTGCAAGTGTCATTGTCATGTTTCTACAAATCACATGACTAAATGATCATTTATCTAATGCATATGTTTATGTGAGATTTCATATCATTTATGCAATGAATATGTTCATGTGATAATGCCAATGAATATGGATAGGAATGTTACATCTAAGGTCAACCTTCAATAATATTTCTTTTGCAGGATCAAGAATGCACCGATACTTTTGTGAGTTCAAAACCAATCCTTCCTCAACCCTACTGTATAACTACTACTGCAAACATAAATATTTAACATTACAACGACTTATTCACTTATTAGAATAATGTGATAATTTATATCAACGATTATTAAACTATTAATTAAAATTCTAATGTGATCACTAGAAAATCAATTTTATTTAATTAGATTATTTAAATATAATTATTTTAATAATATAATCAAATTAAGAATCACAAAAGTAATTTAATTTCAATTTCATATAATTATGAAACAAATATATCAATCTTAATTGTCACTTAATAGTTTGTTGACCTAAAATATTTAATTTGACTAGATTACATTGATTAAAATAATAATCTTTAAGTGATATAATTAAATAAAATGAATTTTTAATGAACATAATAGACTTTTGATTATAGTTTAATGACCATCAAAATAAATTAAATAATTGTATAAGTTAATATTCAAAGAAGAATCTAGCTCTCAATCTTAGTACATACAACTATCCAAATAGTCGAAAATACACTTTATAATTAACTCACATGCATATTAGCACTTGAGAATTATTCATCATACTCAAAAATCATGTTGAGATTATTTAGATAGGATTCTAGCACAATATGATCATTTCAAATCATTTTAGATTCAAAATTAGTTACTATTAAGTAAAACTAACCGTTAGGTGACATAATTGTATCTAAAATCTCCACAAGTATGACGGCATATAAAAGTGATCAAACAATCTAGAAAACTTTCAAAATGGAAGAGTTAGCCTCAGCACGGTGGGTTGGCCTCAACACAAGCATGATCAATGCTAAATGATGGTGACTGTCATCTTCTGCCTAAGCAATTCTTATTCGAACAATTATAACTCTATCTAACTAACTCCAATTTAATCCACCTAGACACGTTAGTAACGTGTCGGAGTTCTTTTCACCCACCCACTCCTCGGCTTTTCCATGCTTTCTAACTTATGGACCTTATTTAAAAACTCAGATTTTGAATGAATTTAATTAAAAAAAAATTATTGTAGACATGAAAATTTTAGATCAATAAAAATATATATTTTGGTCTACTAACATATAATTGGATTTAATTAAATCTATTTGAATTTAAATTAAATTATTATTGACTAATCAAATTATTTGGTCTATTTTAATTTAATTAGATTCAAATTAAATTAATTATATTCAATTAAATTATTTAGGGTCCACATGTATGGCTAATCAAAATAAGTCATGTGGCTTAAATGATATAGCAATAAACAATTATCATGAGTCAAATAGACCAATCAAAAGGTTTTTTTTTAATAAAAGCGTTTGAGATCATCTTATAGATAAAGTGAAAGACTCTCCAAAAATCTCTATAAATAGAGGGGCTCATACACTTATGGGAGGGGATCGACAATTTGCAATAGGCATCACTCTACAAGTGAAAGTTTCTATACGCTCTCGAATCACACTCGACACTCTTCTCTAAAATCAAACCAGCCTTTAGATCTCAATTTCGTTCGAAAATTCGAATCAAAGGATTTATTTTTTTTAAAGAAATTATTAGAAATTATAGTCCTTTTTTTATAAATTGATAATTTGTACTTTTTTTTGTCTTAATTTTTAGGCATAGAATTTGCATGTACAATTGTATTTTTAATGACTCTCTTATTTGAAAAAGTCTATATTCAAAAGAATTCAATTCTATTATTTAAGAAAGAAATAATTTAATGAGAGAATCAAATAAATTCAAAGCCGTAAAATTTTGAAAGAATTTAATTTAATTAAAAATTTAGCTAAAAAATAATTCTACTAATCTTATAATCTAAATTAATACTATATTTCTTTTAAATAAATAAGAAATAAGATGATGTTAATTCATTATAAATTCATTTCAAATAATATAATTCAATTGAATTCTATCAAAATTTGTTTCAAATAATAAAATTCTATTACTGAATAGAATATAATTTGTTCGAAATAGGGCATCATGAGAAAGTATCATCAACTATGAAGTTATCGAAGGAAATCTGGTTAGAATTATGTTCACATTTGGTTCCTGAAATGCTCGTAATCTACATATTTTATTTGTGTTGTTTGACAGTTGGAATCCCTCCCGTCTTGCTTGGTACTGGTCTTATTAGATTCTTATGGCAAGAATCTCTCTAGCAACTTCCGTTGTTAGTAGTTATGTATTATCTGTACAAATTGCATTTTGAAATATTATTTCTTTGTTGAATTATTATATAATCGAATAGTGAGTAATAATTTTTATCTACTCTAACAATGAATTATTAATTACAATATTGTAATTTTCATATTTTTTTTATATATAGAAGGTCTGATAGGCCGAATAACATTATAGGCTACAAAGAATGGAGGGAATTGAATCTGAAACCTCCACTTCTCGCAAGACACACTTTAACCATCAGGCTATGGTTGTAGGTGCATTTTTTCATTATCACTGGCATGTATCACTATATATATTGAGAAATAATGTGTATAGAATTTACCAATCTGAAGATTTTCTCTTTTTATAGGATTATTTGCCATAATAATAATTGAATATAATTAAACTCCTTCCGATGAGCATGAAAAGTGTATCATCATCATCCTGCTTATGCGCAATTCTTTAATTGCCTTATGAGAGAACATCTCTTCCTTCGGGGCTACAAATATGCGATTCATGCGGCTTCAGCATCTAAAGGTATGTATCTCCAGGAGTGGAATGGAATGATACTTTGATTACACACCCTGAGATATTTGTATTTTCTCTAAAATTATACGAACGCAGAAATGTGCCTAGTTGACATAATTTTCCATTGTAACGAGTAAACTTCGTATCCCCATTGTTTATTTTTTAGCTTTTATTATGAATAAATTGTCAAATCTCAATTTTCAAGGCAACTGAGATTTGAAAAATAAACAGCCAATTGCTCAAGTAACATTTCACTTATTTTTTCATGACCCTAATGATTAGAATTTTATTTGATAGGAACAGAAATACTGAGAATATTTTATGCAGGATAACCAAATTAAGAACATACTGGAACTAGGAGTATTACACATATTCAAACACTTTCTCTTGGATTAGAGGATGGAAGCATGTCTATTTCTGGAGTAGGATTATTTTCCTTACTTGCTTTGATCTCACCAGAAAAGTAAGAAACGAAGCCCCAGACGGAGAGTACAAGAGCAACACCTTTCTCTAGTTGAAATTTCTCGTGATAGAAAATGACACCCAGAACCTCAACCACGGGAAGGAGGAAGGCGACTATGATTCCAGATAGTAAAGAGGATGCGCAAAAAACGACTCCTATGGCTCCCAAAAAGAAACACTGCCAGAGGATTGTGGCGCACACCAGTGTCACATAGTACATGGTTTCTCCAAGCTGAAATTCTCTAGCTTCTCTTGGAATCACCTATAAAATATTTTTAAAAAAAAACTATAAGACTTGATAATTTTAGCGGCATTGTTGTTTAATGTTGTTGTAGAAAATATAATTGTCCTATTAAATTAAAAGAGACATTCAAAATTTCATTACTATCTATCTATATATATAGGAGAAACTAACAATTTAAGTGTCACATTGATTAAGTGTGAGTTAATAAGATGCATATTAAAATCTATATACTTACTGCTTTAAGGTTTTTGGATTAGTGTGGTATCAAATCCATTAAGTTCATGCCTAACACATATTTGACAACTAATTCAATAGCTTTTGATATTTTTTACTCATAAAATTCACAGTAAAAAATCTGTAATCTATTAGTAATTCAATAGCTTTTAATAATTTTTACTTGCAAAACTCATATTGAAAAATTCTATAATCATTTAGTAAAGATAATATCCCTATCAATTTTTACCTCAAAATCAGCTATTGATAATCAAAATGCCAACTCATCTTTAGATATGGTTGACAATGCTGGGTTTATTGCTTAACTATCTTTGATCGGAGAAAAAGATAAAATATTTGTACTTTTATACTTTTTTTTAAATAGAAGATACATTTAAATTAATGAATGCAATTTGATTTTCTTGTATTTTTTAGGAAATCTTCTATTATTTTTGGTGTGGTACTATTATCGTTTACTAAGCAAAGTCTGTTCTATCTCATTAAACTAGGTTAACATAAATCAAAAACCAAGTGAAAATATGATGTTATAATCTCCCCCACAGCCAAAAAAAAAAAAGAAGAAGAAAGGTAAAATAAACCAAAGGAGAATGATTAAAGCTATGGTTAAGAAACCAACCTTAAAATCATTGTTAACCACCATCGCAACGGTACTTAAAATAGCAGCAACAATACACATAACCATCTGAATCTCCAACACAAGGGTGTAGGTAATTTCCTGCTTTGACTTCTTGTATATTAACTCCACCAATGGGAATATAAACCCACACAAAGCCGAAGATGCAAGTGTCATAACAAACCCTAAAATGTACTCTCCTTTAGACTCATGCTCCGGCCGGTCACTGTTGGTATGCAAGGCCAGAACACCAGCCCCCATTGTCAATAAAACGACAGCGTTTATAGAATAAGCAGTAAATTTCTGTTTAACCAAAAGAAAGGCAAAACCAGCCGTGAATGCCAACTGGGTAGCAACGATCAAAGCAATGGTTGAAACAGGAAGGCGTGCCACTCCGCAAGCATAAAGATAGTTTTCAAGACCGGTGAGGACACCAATGATCACGGCGGCGATGAACAAAGGAGGTTTCATGTAGAAGAGTTTAGTGGTAGGGTTGGTGGAACGGCGGTGGAAGTAGCTTAAGAGTAAGGGGATGAGAATGATTGGCCAACCGCCGGTTTCGAGCCAGCTGGAAAGCCAAATACGTTTGCCTCCGCGAATGAAATAGAGGCGCGTTATTAGAGGGCCACCGCAGTTGCCTAGAGAGAAGATGATGCAGTTTAGAACTAGTAAGGATTTTTTCATTCTGGCGTTACTTTTAGCTTGAGGCTCTTCCTTGGCTTCCATAGCTACTTCATACTCTCTCTTGCACTGGGAAAGCCAGAATTTTCTTCTTTTTTTTTTTGGAGTAAGGTATAGCCAGAATTTTTCAATAAAGTGGGATATATATATTCCAAAAAAAATAATCATTTTCATTTTTCACATTATATAAGAAAATATATTTATCATTTTACCAACTCACAATTTATAGTGTATTTTTTCATCTATCCCTTAATTATATTTAATATACTTCATTTAATTTATTAATTAATGAACGTAAATTAGAAAGACTGATTATAAATATGTTTTATTTAATAAATATTTCATGAAAATGATCATGTATTTTAAAATATCTCAAAAAGAAATAGTGAATAATGTTTTGTGATTATGCCTTAAGATGGTCTATTAAAAAATTCTAGAAAATTTCTGATTTAATTTTAGTAATCATAAGTCACCACAAGTATAATTATTATGTGTTATAAAAATTAAATCTGTATTCTTTTACCTTTTAATTCTAATAATCTTATATTTATACAATTCAAACAAGCATTTTGTATTACTACATTATTATTATTGGAAATTTAGTGATATTATCTAACTATACTTGTGGTTTGAACGTTAGTTTCTAAATACCAATAAACAAATCCTGAAATTCTTCTTTTGGTTGGCTACATGGCAACTGCAGTATCTCTAATTTTTTAGAATACAGTGCGATGATCTAGTGTGTTATTCTCTTACTGCAAGAAGAAATTATTCAATAATTTACTATCATTTTAAATATTCGAGTAAAACTCTTATACTCAACTTCATCATCTTGATTATTTCGATCACGCTTACAATAATATCCTAGTCTTTGTTTGTTGGCTTAGTTACCAAAAAAGTATTAAACTTTAATATGTTTTTTAAATTTATTTCATATTTTATTTTTTAACCAAAAAATGCTCAAATTTTAATTTTTTTTCAAATCTATTCTCAAACTAATATTTGATTATTAAAAAATAGATAAAAGATCATTTTGATCTCTGAACTTTTCTAAAAAGTTTATTTAAACCCAAAAAAAAATATACCTAAAAATTATATAAAATCTTGTGTAACTAAAAATTTAACCAAATTGAATTTAATATATTTATTCTAAGTAATTGAAATATAAAAATTATTTAGATAAATAATTTATTATAAAATATAATTAATTCATAATTCAAAGTGAAAACTTATACCATCATAATTTTTTAAAATAATATAATAATAAATAATTTTTACCTTTTTTTATATACATTAAATAGCTAAAACTTATTTTTTACAAAACATTAAATTATCTATTTATATTAATGAGTCAGACATAAATTTACTTAAAATATATAACAGTTAAATCGTAAGAACTCAAAAATAGAAATTAAATAAAAATATATAAAATCTTATTTAATTTTTTCTTTTTATATAAATAGTATCTTTTCACTTTTTTATATTATCGGTGTTTTTATAATAATATATAATTTATTTTAATAATATTTTTTAGTATGAAAATACCCTACTTTTATTTTATAAGTATATTATATAATATAAAAATTCAATCCACTTTAATTTTTTTAGGACTTGTTAATCTGTTATTTTATATAAATATTTATTTTATTATAAAATTTAATCAATTCAGACTTAAACAATTATTTATTCTCAAAATTTAAATATAATAATTTAACTTTATATTTTATATAAAAAAGTATTTTGTCTGATTTTTCTGTTAAATAAAAATTAAATATATAATGATTGTGTACTTGTACTACTTTTATTTTTTATTTACATGCCTTAATTTTTATTTTTGTGTTTTTATTATTTATATTATATGATTATTATTATTTAAGATATTTTAAGCAATTTATTTACTTACAAAAATAATTATTGTCTATCATTTATATCCACAAATATTAAATTTTTATAAATAAATAGACAATACTTAATTAATAATTTTAATTTTAAAATATATTATATATGTTCAACTTTAAAAATTTTCTAAATTTGTCACTAATAGTATATGTATACTTGTAAGATTAATTTATTTGTTCATAATTTTATTTGAATTTTGAATTAATGATACTCTAAAATAAAATTTTATAATAAATTATTTGTTTAAATAAATTATATTTCAATTACTTAGAATATATATATATATATATATATATATATATATATATATTATGTTATTTTAAAAAAATATAATGGTGTAAGTTTTCACTTTGAATTGTGAATTAATGATATTTAATAATAAAATTTGATAATAAATTATTTATCTAAATGAACTATATTTCAATTACTTAGAATAAATATATTAAATTCAATTTGGCTAAATTTTTAGTTAAACAAGATTTTATATAATTTTTAGGTATTTTCCCTTTTTTTGTTTCTAACCAAACTTTTTAGAAAATTTTAGGGATCAAAATAATCTTTGATCTATTTTTTAATAACCAAATATTGATTTGACGATAGATTTGAAAAAAATTAAAATTTGGACATTTTTTGGTTAAAAAATAAAGTATGAGATAGATTTGAAAACCACATTAAAATTTATGACTTTTTTAGTAATTAAGCCTTGTTTGTTTGAATAAAATTTTTGTTTGGTTAAATGTGTATAAAATGAAATAATATAATATATTAAACAATATATGACATATTTGAAAATAGTAAACATATTCATAAATTTTACTTGGTTAAAGAAATGCATGAACTTAACCAAAAAAATTACTATACATGGAATGTTGTTATTTTTTAAAATTTATAATTTATTGATTAATTAATGCATTACTTAATTAATAATTTTTTTTAGTTCCAGGACTATTAATTTATAGAAATTATACACTGCTTCAAATTGAAAATCTTGGAAAGTGCTAGAGAAGCTACCGGCTCCCCGTGTAGCTTGATGGGCTGGGCATGTTTGTCAAATTCTCAAGGTCAAGGGCTTGAGCCGGTGAGGAGGCGCAGCTTTAAAAAGCTAGCCAGGGCAATTAGGTCAAGTCTATGACCATTATAAGATGATCATAATCATGGAGAAGGACCGCTCCTGTGGAGAGGCGCCACATCTTAAAAAAGGAGTTTTACGGGTACAGTTGTAAGTTCCGTACTGCTTTTTGAAAAATGAAAAGGACTCCATGGTTTAGGTGGAATTGGCCCCACCGGGGTGATAGAGAGCTCCCACAGGTTAAAGAAAACGACAAAGGGAATTCGAATGGGGCCACCACAACTGTGAAGGCCTGTCCATGCATATGCCCGTGGACCGTAGTGACTAGTTTTTTTTTTTTTTTTTTTGACACGTTTGAGAAGCGAGTATTCAAAGAAAGCTATAAAAGAAACCACCAAGGGGCTGTTTTAATTTAATTAGGGGCCTCAACTTTGAGTCGCTAGGTACACAGTTCACTGACAAAATTAGAAGGGGCTGGAGGAGGCTTCAGCTCCCCCGCCAGCGAAATATGGAGGTGCGGCTGGAGGTAGGGATTCTCCTCCTTGTTTAAAACACTCTTTTTTTTTTTTCACTCACTCAACACGATACAGTACCATTTTGAGTGAAAATTTTTTTGTCACTTATTCAAATCAAAAAAATTTTATCAAAAAATTTTATTTTGGTCATTCACTCAAAATAACGCATTCTTGAGTGAGTTACCAAAAAAAAAAAAAGGCAAGAGACCTATTTAAGGTCTCACTAGTGCACTCCCCCTTGAAAAAAAAATACAGTTTCTTCTCACCCAAAATCTCTTCTCCCTCAATTCAAATTTTCTCCTTTTTCTCATTTTTCTTCAAAAAATATTTAAATTACTCTTTAAAATTTTAGTTTTTATTAATTTTTTAGACTAAACTATCAAGAATTTGCATTTCAATCAAAGGTGAGTTCTAAGTATTCTTTTTAAATTTTCTATATTTTTTCAATATTTGCATATTTTAATTCACTTAGTTTTACATGAAAAAATGACATTCACTTCTTTTCCTTTCATATTTCTTAAAAATTGAGAATTGATTGAATTTAAAATAAAACCCTAATTTAGAAATAAAAAATTCAAATTAAAAATATATTTTGAATTAGGAACTCTAATTTAAATTAGAAATAGAAAATTTATTATGAATTAGAAAATTTAAATTAAAAGTATATTGTGAATTTATTGTAAATTAGAAATAGAAAATTTAAATTAAAAATATATTATGAATTGTGAATTATAAATCCTAATCGATTTATTGTGAATTAAAAATATTGTAAAGTTATAGTAAAATAGAAATTTTATTAAAAATGTATTAAAAATAATTAATTTATTGTGCATTAGAAATATAAAAATCAAATTAAAAATATATTTTGAATTCAATTGAAAATTTTATTGGTTTGTAAATTATGAATTGTGATTCAAAATTTATTACTTTGTGAATTGTGAGTAAGTAATATGAATTTAATTTGATTGTTTATCTATGGTAAAATATGGAAAAGTATTTTAAATGAATTTGCAATATTGAGTTTTCGAATGAGTCTAATACTTTTAAAGAGAATAATAGTGTAAAACAATCTCATGCAGAATTCAATTTAGATAATGTTGTTAATAATCTGGGATTGCATAAACCAATCGAGGAGTTTGAAGTTGCTATTAGAGATCAAATCCAAAGAGAATACTTGACTAGGGGCATTGTCAACTAATTGGTAATAATTATCTAAAAACTCAGTTTGGTAAACAAATGAGAAGTTTTCAAATTGGTTGGTTTAAAAAGTTTGTATGTTTAGAGTATAGCATATCAAAAGATGCAACATTTTTTTGTTTTTGTGCTGTCTTTTCGAGACTCCAAATAAAGGTGGTTGATTTGCAAAGAATGTCTTTATAAAAAATGGGGTTCAATAATTGAAAAAAGATAGTAGAAAAATTTAATGAACATATTGGTTGTGTGAATAATTGTCACAATGATGCTAGAGTGTAGTTTGAGCTTTTTCAAGATCAAAGGCATAGTGTGACAAATATGTTAGAACACATTGGGCGCAAGAAAGAGGCTGCTTATCACACCCGTTAAACTAAGATGTTGGATGTGACATGCTTCCTTTTGAAGCAAGATTTGCCTTTTCATAGACATGATGAATCAATTAGTTCTTTAAATAAAGGCAATATTCTTAAGTTAGTTGAGTGGTATAGTCAATAAAATGAAGAGGGTTTTCAAGTTCGTCAATGAAAATGCTCCTAGAAACAATCAAATGACTTCTCTAAAAATTCAAAAAAAATTAGCACATGCTTGTGTCATGGAGATCACATTTGCTATCATCAATGATATTGGAGACAATGATTTTTTCTTTCATGGTTGATGAGTCCCCAGATATTTTAAAAAAGGAGCAACTGGGGTTTGTTTTAAAATTTGTAAATATATATGGGCATGTTATTGAACGATTACTTGCTATGGTGCATGCGCATGACACTACCTCTATTTTCTTTAAAGAATGTTATTGATGCATTATTTGCAAAACATGGATTATCATTATCCAAATTAAGAGGTTAAGGATATGTGAGGCAAGTTCAATGGATTAAAGCCCTTCATATTGAGATAAAATCCACATGCAAGGTATGTCTATTGTTTTCCTCATCCACTCTAGTTAGTTATTATTGTTGCTGCTAAGGGAAACTCCATTGTGAGTGAATTTTTTGGCTATATTATTATGATTATGGAATGACTGGAGCATCATGTAGAAGGAAAGATCAACTTAAATAGATTGAATATGGTAAGATGATTACTTTGTTAGAAAGTAGAGAGATTACTAGTGGAAAAGACACAAAAGAAGAAACTAGTTTAACAAGACTAAGGGATGCTAGTTGGGGATCACACTACATAACATTATTTCGTCTATCCTTTATGTGAAATTTAGTGATAGAAGTGTTAGGAAATATATATGATGATGGTACTTATGATGATGATAAAGGCACTGTCATGGGTTTGATTGATAGGATGAAGAATTATCAGTTTGTTTTTGTGTTGCACTTGATAAGGTATTTATTAGGAATCACACATGAACTATTGCTTACCTTACAACAAAAGGATCAAAATATTATACAAGCCATAAATTTGATTGATACCATGAAATTTCAGCTACAAAACTTTAGAGAGAAGGGATGAGAGATACTTTTGGATCAAGCCAACACATTTTGTGAGAAGAACATTATCAGAATGCTTAATATGGAAGATAATATGATTACTCATGGCCATGGTAGGCATAACGGGCAAACTATTACCAATTTTCATCATTATCGTGTGAAATTTTTTTTTTAGGTATTATCTCTATAAATTCTGATTCATTAGATTTGTCAAGGGATTTTTCTTATTAATTTTATCATTATTGCAATATCAGGTTATTGATTTAATTATATAAGAGATGAGTAATCTTTTCTTAGAAACAAGTACAAAGTTACTTATTTGTATAAAATGTCTTGATCTAAGAGATTCTTTCTCTCAATTTGACCTTCATGAGTTACTTCGTCTTCCTAAAATATATGCATAAGACTTCTCAATGACTGATCATTTAATACTTAAGCATTAACTTCAAACTTACATTCATAATGTGCAATGCGATGCTCAATTTTCTAACATTGAAGATTTGGAAAGTCTTGCTCACAAAATAGTTCAAACTGGCAAAATATATAATTTTTCATTAGTTTATTGCTTGACCAAGTTGACATTGGTTTTACCTGTTGCGACTGCTTTTGTCAAAAGGATCTTTTTTGCAATGAAAACTATCAAAACGGGCTTACGTAATCGAATGAAAGATGCGTGAATAAATGATAGTGTCATTGTATATATTGAGAAAGAGATTTTCGCAACAATTAAAAATGAGCGAATTTTTCAATATTTTCAACATATGCAAACTCAAAGGATGCAATTGGCTCAGCTTAGTTGAATGACCAATACAACAATTCAAGTGTCAACCAATAGTCATTTTTTGGATTGGTAAATAGTTATACTTGTTGTTTTGATACTTTAATTGTTAAATACTTATTTAATTGTATAAAAAAAATTTATATTTAATAGTGAGTGAATCCCTTAAAATAAATTTTTGATTCCACTACTAACGCAATCACGTTAAAATTTAGTAGAGAGAATTTTACCACCCTATTAGTCCTATATAACTTGAATTCAAATTAATCTCATATCCAAAAGGTACGAGTATACTGAATGGTTGAATTTTTTTTTAAAAAAAAAAAGCTATTAAAAGACAATCAAAAGACCCTTGAAAGGTTACAACAAGTATTAATCAATTCCTATTGTGCTATTGCATTGTAATTCAAGCTGAATTAAGAATTAGGTTTAGTTTTATAATTGGAAACACTATAACAAATTTAATATTTTATTATAAAATAATTTATTTTTAATACATATTAAATTTATCACTACAAATTTATTTTATTATAATATATTTATTTTTAAAAAATATACATATATTGTCACTGCATTTGTCAATATACAAAATATATTATAATAAATAATATATCTATATTGTCACTACAAATATATTATAATAAAATAAATTTGTCACTGCATTTGTCAATATACATATATTGTGACAATATATATATATATATAAAAAATATTTTTGATGATAAATATATGTCACAAGAAGAAATGATTTTATCATGAAAATATATATGACATAACTAAAATAAAAAACAAAATGATAACCATTATAATAGCAAAATCCTTTTTTTTGTGATATTCAAATTTTATAAAAAAAATATGTACAATAATTTTTATATTCAAGGATGACAAAATCTTAGTTTACAAACATCATAAATTTATAATTGAATAAAATAAAATTTATTCTTAAAAAAAAAATTAGTAGGCAAACTTAACCTTATCAACAACGATGTCAATCTTTAAATAGAAAATAGATTACAGAATATTCACGAAGTGCGTTCTACTAATTCATTTACAAATCCAATCATTAGTAATAAAACTCAAAATGTCATTGGACATCTCTTCCAAACATCAACATTAGAAATATACTTTATCGCCTGAATGCTATATTGAAATTGGATCATCATAAACATGAAGAAACTGAGGTCACAAAGCCGTCTTTATCTAATATCACCACTCAAAATCATGCAATAAGAAGAAACATAAAAACGCTTAAACTATATAAAAAAAAAAAAGGAAAAATCTTTAAAATAAATAATTTAAAAAATCCTATTGCTGTGAAGTTTGTTTTAACCATAAGTGTGAAATTTGGAGTTGACAAATATAAAAATTTAATAATAAATAAAATCTTAAATTTGTTGAATAAAAATGTGACATTTGTAACTTTTCTAATAACAAAAAAACAAACGTTTAAGAAAAAATCAATGATAAATGAGAGAATCCAAACCTGTAAAATTGATTGCATAAATATTGGATATTTGAAGTTTGACTTATGAATGTTCCATGGCATCAGCGACAGCTTGATTTAAATGTGTTCATATTATGACTCATTTGTGATAGCCTTGATCACAAAACTGATAGAATGATTCTGAAAAAAGGACAATAAAATTAAATTATGAAAGTTGTGCGCTTTACAGTCACTTTGATACTCAAATTAAAATGTGTATTTATTGAAAATTTGAAAATGATGATAATAGAAAATAAACTAATAGCAGAATTGTCAAAAGAGAATCAATTGGCCCTAACTGTATCTGCTGAAATATTTTAATTGAGTTGCGATGATTACCGCTACAAGCGTTAAAATAATCTTGAAATATAAGGAAATGAATATGGTTTCACAACTACATTATCTCTGAAAACTAAATGAACTAATTTCCTAGGTCCTCTTAATGTTAGAAATCTTTCATTGTCACTAACGACATTCAGTCTTCTAATTTGCATTTACCTAAGAAACTGACTGTTCTTAGGATAGATGTTTGTTCGTAAGTCGTTTAGCTATGCGAGAATTATCAATATGCAAGCCATTTGCATGTTTTTTTTTTTTTTATTGAAAGGAACACTACAAAAATCTATTAAATTAGAGACAAAATTTTGTCGCTAACCAGGCAGATTTCGTCGCAAAGCTTGTTTAGCAACAAATTTATGTCCATCATTAGACTAGTCATCGCTAAGGATTAGCGATGGAATTTTGTTTTGTCACTAGCCTTAGAGATTGTTGTTATTCCATGCTTAATGACAGAATAATGATGAAATTGTTGTCACTAAAAATAGCTACAAAATAGCCACGGAAAATTCCATCACTTAGCATTCTGTCGCAAGTTCGTCACTATTTTGATAGATTTTTGCATAAATTTATTTAATATTTTTGTATATTAAAATTTTTATATCTATATTTTATAGTTATAATTTTTTGTAAAAAACAAATATTTTATCATTTATTTATTTCATTTAAAAAATTAAAGTTAATAAAATTAAAATCAATAAATTTATTATATTAATGATATGATTATCATACTTATAAATGATCAATTTGTTGAATTTTAATGTTAACATATTATCAATTATTTAAATCTCAATATCAATTATAAAATAAATAAAACATAAAAAATTTAAATTAAATAATTAATAAGTATAAATAGATAATAAAATGAAATTTAATAACTATAAAATTATAAAAAATTTATAACTATACATTTTCAATTAACAAATATTAACAATTACATATTTTGAAGTAACAAAAATTAACAATTATAAATTTTTAACTAACAAAATATTAAAAATTATGTGTTCTCAATTAACATAATAAAAGGGAGAATGCAGTGGAGGAGTTAGCGAAGGGTGGTAAAGGAGGTGGTGAAAGAGGCAACGAAAGACAAGCAATGGATGAGGCGATGATGAAGGGTGGTGGAGGAGGAGGCGGTGTGCGGTGGAGGAGGTGGAGGTGGGAGTGAGGGAGGATAAGAAGAAGGAAAGAAATGAAAAAAAGAGAAAGAATGAAGAAAATAATTTGAAAAATCAGCGGAGAAAAAATAAAAAAAACGTAAAAAATTTTAGCAACAGAATTTTAAGTCAGTAAAATTCAAATTTCGTTGTCACTAATGTCAAGAAAATCTCAAATTTTTATTTTGATGCAAAAAAAATTAGCAACGTAATTTCCGTCGCTATTTAGCAATAAAATTTTCGTCGCTATTTAAAATGGAAACAAAATCCTACACTAATTTTCCACTAAAATAATTTTTAAAATTTTATTTTGAAGCTAAAAAATTAGTGATGGAAGATTCAATAGCTAATTTGTCATCATTTAGCAATGAAAATGAATTCGTTGTTAATTTTTTTTCACTTGAACAACATTTGAATTTTTATTTTGGAGCTGAAAAATTAGTAATAGAAAATTTTGCTACTATTTAGTGATGAAACTAAATCCGTCGCTAATTTTCCCACCTAAACCACTTTTAAATTTTTATTTTGGAGTAAAAAATTTAGTGAATGAACCTTTCGTCTCTAATTCATCGCTAGGTCTAGCGATGAAATGTTTTGTGGTTAATCCTCTCTTTTACTTTATTAATATCTTAATATATATATATATATATATATATATATATATATATATATATATATATATATATTCTTAATATATATAAATTTTATGAATTTAATATTAAATTAATATATATTTTCTTCATATAGATATATTTATTCATTTATTTTATTAACTTAATATTAATTTAATACATATATATCTATATATAATTTTTATCAATCTAATATTAAATTTAATATTCTCTTTTAAAATTATATATTTAATTGATTGTTTATATTATATTTATATATTTCATATATTATATTATCATTTAATATCATTAATATAATTTAATATTATTACCTTATTATTTTAAACTTAATACTATTAATATTATTAATATATTATGATATATAATATATTCAAAATTATTTATATATAATTTAATAATAATATTATTATAATTTTAAATTAATATTTATATTATAACTAAGTAGCAACGAAATTTCACATCGCTAATTCTGTCGCTAAGCTTAGTGACATGAAATTTTGTCACAGCATAGTGTCAAATTACTTCCCTCGCTAGGTGAGCAACTCGTTGCTAAGCTAGCAACGAAATTTTTCGTTGCTAAGCCTATCTTTTATTTTATTGATATATATATATATATATATATATATATATATATATATATATATATATATATATATATATAATATTCTCTTTTTAATTATATTTAATATTATATTTATATTATTCTTATATATTTCATATATTATATTATTATATAATATCATTAAATCTAATTTAATATTATTGCTTATTATATTATAACTTATATTATATATTCAAAGTTATTTATATATAATTTAATATTATTAATATAATATTATATTATTATTAAATAATGATGAAATTAGCGACGGATTGCTTACAAAAGTTTCCATCGCTAAGTCTCTCTTTTATTTTATTAATGTATATAATTTTATTAATTTAATATTACATTAATATATATATATATATATATATATATATATATATATATTTAATTTAGTATTAATTATATATATATATATATTATTGTTTTAATTTAGTATTAATTATATATATATATATATATAAATTTAATATTCTCTTTTAAAATTATATATAATATTATACTTATATATTTCATATGTTATATTATTATTTAATATCATTAATATAATTTAATATTATTACTTTATTATATTATAACTTAATATTATTAATAATATATTATATTATATGTTTAAAATTATTTATATATAATTTAATATAAAATTATATTAATATTTATATTATAATTAAATAGTGATAGAAGGAGCGACGAAATTTTCTTTCCATCGCTAGGAATTTTCTGTCGCTATTTCGACAGATTGTTTTAGGGAAATTTGAAATGCAAACAATTTATCTCAGGAAGTTTTTAGTTTTCTCTTCTACTTGGCAGCTCTCCTGCCTTGTGTATACTTTAGAATTTGATTTACATAGTAGAGACAATTTATAACTTCATATGTGCTAGGTCAAAATATATTAAGAAAGTTAATTTCAGCTTGTTTAAATTTGATGTACAAGTTTGAGAATTCAATTGATATTTTGTTCTATAATTTTATTGTCTAATTAATTTGTTTATTAACACTTTTAAAGCTAAAAGACTTTGGACTAAAAATACATAAATTTAAAAACCCAAAATGGATTATTTAAAAAATATTATAGCAATTGAGTGTTGATATGAAATAATTATTCAAAGTTGTACTCTAATTCAATGTTGAAATAAAAATTTACAACAATAACTAAAGAGAGAATCAAAGGATAGTAAAGAAATATTAAAATTTCTATAAAGTTTTCTTAATAGTGACGCGAATTTTTTTCATCCTAGATTTGGCTGTTCTCATAGCAAGACATCATCAAGTTAATTTAGTGATAAGTTATTGCATTTGTGAGAGGGCTGCTAGTGTTATTACTCCCGCTAAATGCTATCCAGCTTAGCTTTAGTTGGATTGTAGAGTTTCAATTTGATTGACTATCCGTTCGAAAATTAGATGTTTGAGATTTTCTTTTCTTTTTGTGTATAGAGTGTGCGGTGGGCTAGCACTTATAGGAATTGTGGATTTTGAAGGAAACATTATCAGTTGATCATACTCATTCCATTGGGAGAGAGAGGATGTGTCAATTTTGAAAAATTTATATGAATGTAATAACAAACATTTTTTTTTTCTGAAACTAATCAACATATTAATTTATTTATTAAATATATACATATAGGATAAAATATTTTAAATCTTTAGATTTTTTTATAATATACTATTTTCCTCAATTTTCAAAAATATATTAATTTTTTTTTGTATTTTTTGTACTGTTAAATTAAATAGTTATTTTCTATATTTAAACTATTTTTTTTTTTACTTATTAAAGATTTAAAAAAGTCAATATAATTTACTTAGTATTAAATACCCTTTACAAATATAATTAGTTTTCAAAACATACCATCTATTAGCCATACTCTATAATAAACAGATAATGAAAATCAACAATCTTCTCTTTCTTTCTGGTCTTGATTTGTTACCTCTCAACTTTTTTTTTTTTCTTTAAGATTCATGGATATAAATGACAATAATTATTTTTTAAAGTAAATAAATTACTTAAAATTTCTCAAATAATATTTAAAGAGAACAAAATGAATAATAAAAATGACAAAATAAAAAATTAAGTGAAAAAATAAAAAAATTAAGGCATATAACTATAAGATAAAAGTACTACAAGAGTGTAATGATTAAATATTTAATTCTTATTTAATAGAAAAATAGATAAAATATTTTTCTATATAATTAATTAACTAAGTCTAAATTGATTAAATTTTTAGTAAATAAATATTTATATACAATAATAGATTAACCGATCCTAAAAAAGTATATTGGATTGAATTTTTTATATTATACAATATATTTTTAAAACAAATATAGAGTAATTTTTATACTAAATAAATATTATCAAAAAATTATTAAATTTTATATTATTATAAAAACACCAACACTATGCAAAAGTGAAAAAGATATAGTTTATATGAAAAGAAATAACATTTTATATATTTTTCATTTATTTTTATTTTTAAGCTTTAACATTTAATTATTATATATTTTAGTAAATTTATTTTTCTCACAAGAAATGACTCATTAATATAAAGAAATGATTTGATTATTTGCAAGAAATAATTTTTAGCTATTTAATGTGTAAATAAAAAAAAGGTAATAACTATTTATCATTATATTATTTTTAAAAAATTATAATTTTGTAAGTTTACACTTTAAATAATGAATTAATAATATTTTATAATAAATTATTTGTCTAAATAAATTATATTTTAATTACTTAGAATAAATATAATCAATTCAATTTGGTTAGATTTTTATATATTGAAAGTGAATCAAATCAAATTAAATAAGATTTTATATACTTTTTAGTTTTTTATATTTAACTAAACTTTTTTTAAAAACCTCAGGTATTAAAATGATTTTTATCCATTTGTAATAATTAAATATTGATTTGAGGATAGATTTTAAAAAAAAAATTGAAGTTTTAGTATTTTTTTATTAAAAATTAAAGTATGGGATAAATTTAAAAACATGCTAAAATTCAAGATTTTTTTGGTAATTAAGCCTCTATATATTTTGTCCCTTTCTTTCTTCTTTTTTCTTTCCCTTCTTCCTCTATTTTCTGTAATTTTTTTCTGTGGATGTAGTGTTTGAATTGCATTTGAAATATGTAATTAAGTCACAAACTTTTTCTGAAAACATAGAGTTTGCTAATGGATTTGATCAAACCCTTTGTTAAAAAAATTCCTACTTTCTTCTCCTTACTAAAGAATAGTCAATACACTCGTATAGAGAGATTAGAGTTCAAATAAGTTGGACGGCGTGAATAATTTTTCTGTGGGTGAGGGTCAATACGCCTCTTGGCCACTGTAAACTAAAAAAATCGCTGCTTCTTTATCAAACTCGATTATATTAATTTGATTTAATAACATGCCAAAGTACTGATGTGTCATCCTAAAATAATATTATATTCTTTTCTATATATTGCATATAATATGTTTTTGCATTAAACAAATTAGAAATAAGAACAAAACTGCTCATAACTATTTAGATGAAATTACCATTATTTTCATAATTATTTATATTTAAATATTATTTATTATTAAATATAAGTTATACATTGATTTAATATATATGAAGGAAACTTGCCTATATTGAATTCAATCAATAGGATAATTAAAATTAAGGTTTTGTTTGTTTCGAAGGAAATTAATTAAGAAAATATCGCTTTCTAAGAAGTAGTAATTTTCTTCTTATTTGGCCGTAAGGAAATGTAAAATCAAAAGAAATTCGCATTTCCTTCTTACCACTAAAATTTTTTAATGTAGAAACTGACAAAAGGTTGATTAGTAAATGTAAATTGCTTATGGGATATAAAAAATATTTTGTAAATTATTTGAGAAATCTTTCTTTAAATAAACTTATTTAATGAAATAAAACTATTTATATTAATAGATTAGAGATAAAATAATATTTTATTATATATTTTCTAGAAAATACTTTTATATGAGTAAATTTAAAAAAAAACATAAATATTTATATAATTTTAAAAAACATAAATATTTATACACTTGAAAAAAGATATTATATTACTTTATTTAATAATTAAGAATAGTTCTTTGAGTTATTATTCACACTACTGATATAAATAAATTTTCTAAATTCAGTATAGTTAAGTTTTTGTTAATATACATAATCAGTGTAATAAAGAAATTTCTAATTCCTAAGTATATGCAAGCCCACTCTTGCCAACTTAGATGGTAGATCAAAACGAGCTATTTTTGGCGTGGTTAAGGATAGAGTATGGAAATGGCTTCTGGCGTGGAAGGAGAAGCTCTTGTCTCGAGCAGGTAAGGAGATTCTCATCAAAGCCATTATCCAATCAATTCCCGCCTATGTTATGAGTATTTTCTCTCTTCCGTTGACATTATGCAATGAGATACAGAGTATGGCATATAGATTTTGGTGGGGTAAATCTAATCTAGACGGACGTATTCATTGTTTCCGCTGGGATAGGTTGTGTGAAGGGAAAAGGGTGGGCGGTTTGGGGTTTAGAAAATTTCGTGAATTTGACCTGGCCCTTCTAGCTAAACAAGGGTGGCGACTGATATCTGGGACGAAGTCACTATGTTTTCAGGTGCTTAAGAGTAAATATTTTCCTCTGTGAATTCTTGGAGTCACATGTCTCAACAAATTGTAGTTATGTTTGGAGGAGTTTGAACGAAGGAAAATGTGTTTTGCAGAAGGGTTTGCTTTGGCCGGTAGATGATGGGTCGACAATTAGGATTTTGGAAGATAATTGGGTTCCTACGTTGAATGCTAAACGCCCCTTGGTTCGCAATACTTTGGATAGAACTGCTAGGATGTCTGAATTTATTGACCCTGTTTTGAAGATCTGGAGACGGCCAGTGCTTACCCAAGTTCTCCTTCCTTTTGAAGTTAAAAAAGTCCCTAAACTCCCCGTCAGCTCTAGACTTCCTAAGGACTTACTTTACTGGCCTTTTACTAAGAGCGGCTGTTATGAGGTTAAATCTCGGCTTTTTATAAAATTGGTGGTTTAAAAAAAATATTTAAGAAAATGGATGAGCTTACAAAAATATTTTTAAAAGAGTGGTGTTTTTGTTTTTCCGGGTTCTAAAATCTAACTGGCGGACCAAAGAATATTTCTCTTTTTCGCATTTAGTCAACTATTTCAAAATGTAAAAAAAAAAAAAAGCCAAGCGACAGCCTGTTTCGAGGCTGCAGCTTGCGGGTGGATTACACGCAGTAGGTCGTAGGACTTGCCAAAAGTGCTTCAAAATTATAATGCAACCTCTTTTTTGTCCAATTAGATTTCTTTTTTTTTTTTCCAAAAATATTTCTTTCTAACTTTAATTTATTTTTTCATATTATTTGAAAAAATTAAAAAGATTATCAGATAAAATAATAAATTATTTTATATTTTATATTATATTTTATTATGACTATTTGCAGATAATTTATAATTAGAAAAGTTCAAATTTTGTGATTACAAGAAAATAATAATATAAAAGGTATGTGTTACTAGGTGTAATTTATTTAAAGTAAAGAAGAAAATATTATACATATGATTTATTTGAATTTATGACAAGCTTTTGATATTGATTTATAGGGAAAAAAAAAAAAGAGAAAGTGAAACTCCAATAAATTATTTTTATGGAATTAATTGAAAAAATCAGTGTTACTAAAAAATTTATAGGAAAAAGTACTTTTTTTAGGAATAGGAAAAAGCACTTAAAATTTTAATATATATTAAAATAAATTTGGATAGACACTATAATTAAATATCATTACAAATAATAATTTTGTTAAAGTATTATTATTAGAGTTTATAAATAAAACATTAATATATAAGTTTTTAGTAAACGTTTGTGCATATAAAATTATTATTGTGCTCAGCTTTTTTATAATTTTATTCACTATTACTTTTAATAATATTATGTGCATAACATTTTTTCAAAAATATTTGTTCATCTTTTACAATAGTGGGCGAAATAATTAAACAAATTGAAATAAATTTATATTTTTTTATTTTATATTTTACTTTAAAATATAATACTTTATTTTATAATATTTTATAACATTTTATTATTATATTATATTTTAAAATATATAATAATATTATATAATATTATATAATAATTTTAATTAAATATATAAAAAAAAAATTTATTAAATATAAAAATATTATTATATAATATTTTAATTAAATTATATTAAATATAATATTTTATTTTTTGTTTGAAGGAAAGAGTTTTTCAAGCTAGAGAATCAAAATGGCTGTCAGCCAAGAAATAAGAGTGAGACAAAAGTTGATCATCCGGCCTAACAAATTAAAAAAAAATACATAGACTTCATCCGCCAGTTAAGCCTTTTGCATGCAACGGGAGCCTAAAAAATTTTTTAAAAAATACTTCTGCCTAAAAAATTCAAAAAAAAAAAAATCTATCACCTAATCTCACGTCCGTCAGTTTAACTGGTAGATGTATATGTTTGACTATTTATCTTCTTTAAATATTTTTACATTTAACTTATTTTTATAAATATTTTTTAACTAATAATATTTCACTAATTTTTTTTTTGTACACTGATTTGAAAATTAGCCCCATTTTCTATGGATAGTGCTTTCGGATATTCTTCCTTGCTATGGTAAGCTAGAAAGTCGTGGAATTCTTGTTTCTAATGTCTGTACATTCTGTCAGCATGACGGGGAGGATCTCACCCATGTGTTTTTGGGTTGCGAATGGATTAGAAGTCTATGGCTTTTATTCTCATCTTGGATTACATACGGATGCATGCTTGGGGTGGTCAGTTGTTGAGTGGCTCAATTATTTACGTGAACAGGTAACGCAACAACAGTTTGAAATGGTGGTTTCCATTATGTGGGGAATTTGGAATGAAAGAAACCATCGGGTTCATGATCATAAAGCTGCCCAGCCGGCTGAGGTTGTGGATCTTGGTGTGCGGCTATTATATGATCACCAAGGAATTCCTGTGATGCGAGTCGGACCATCGATCAGGTTTGAGCAATGTTGGCCACCGCCGTTGATGGGTTGGTTCAAACTGATTTGTGATGCTTGTTTTAAAGATGGAAGGGCTGCTTTCGAGGTTGTTGTTCGAAATGAAAGAGGTCAGGTCATGCTGTCTGCGAGGAGAAATGGAGGCCTTTGTGTTGATGTTGAAATAGCTGAAGGATTGGCACTCTTGTTCGGGGTTCATTGTGCTAAGGAATTTGGGTTCACTAAGTTAGTAGTGGAATCGGATTCTTTGTCCATCATTAATTGACTGAATGCTGCATCTCATGATTTAAATCCTGCTGATCTGATTGTGGAAGATATAATTGCTGGAGCTGCTAATTTTCAATTTATTGATTATCATCATGTTTCCAGATCTGTTAATGTTATAGCACATCATCTGGCTCAATGGGCTTTTCTCTTAATGAAGATGCTGTTCCCATGGAGGAAGTTCCTAGTTTTATTGATGCTTTGGTTGTAAAGGATGTTCCTTCTTTTCAACGATATTTACACGGGCTTTGCTATCAAAAAAAAAAAGTATATGTAAGCCCACACAATAAAAATAAAGCAAAAATTTTACTCATGTTAAATTTATGTCACTCTCAAATATATGTATTTAGTAATATAATAATATAAAATAACTATTTTAGAATTATTTAATAAAATTACTATTTTTTCATATATATATATATGAAAAAATAGTTATATTACTAAATTTAATATATACAATTAAAAATATTTTTCTAGTCAAAAGAAAAATTAAATTATTTCTTAAGAAAATAATTTTTCATTTTAAAAATGAAAAATTATTTTTTAAACATTGAAAAATTCATTAAATGAAAATAAATTTTATACATGTATATTTATTATCATTGACCATGTATCGATGCTGTTATTAGTCATCATCAACTGACTTTATTGCCAATAATAAATATGACTTATAAACAATTTTTATTTTTAATATGTTTTATATTAAATAATAAATAATGTAAATATAAAATATTTATAATTTAAATTTTACTATAATTTATTTTATAATATATTAAAAAGAAAAGTATATTATTTGAAAAAACATTTCCCTCATCAAATTATTTTCATGAAGCAAACGGATTACTCTCTAAAAAAACTCGATGCAATACTTCATCTGCAGCAAAAAGCGCCAACCCCTCCCTCCCCTCCCAATTTCACCTGTTCTCAAAATTTGTAATCACACCTTATGGTTCCTAGATCTGCAGCATAGCTATACAAGGATTACTCTAATACGTTGGATTGATAATGTTTGCGCGGTAACTTGTGGGTTTTGGTGATATTGGCATTTCAGTAACGTCCTCAGTCTGATGTATAGCATCCAAATCCACAGTGTTTTCCTTAGCGCAAAGCTGCCAAGCAAAAAAGGCAACTGATTTGGTTTCAACTTTTCTTGAGTTGAGTTCTGAGGTTGTTTTTTACTTTATTTATATATTTTTTGTTTGAGTAGGTGTTTATGAAGTGGAATGAGATTAGAATTAATAAATGAGTGTAGATTCTGGTTTGGAGGCAAAAACATGCTATAGATTGAAATTTAGGTTTTGTTTTGGTGTGTTTGGTACGCGAGAAACTGAATGAAAATAGGGGAGAGAGAGAGAGAGAGAGAGAGAGAAGGGGTGAAAAATAGAAAGAAGTGTAGAAATGGTTTCTGTTTTTGTAATATTTGTTTTTCTAAAATTGTTTAGAATTTAAAATGAGAGTTAGTGGGATCTATTTTAAGAATTCTGAGATGTGGACTGAAAATCTACTGAGCCAGAGTAATGAGGAAAATCCTGGATCCACATCAGCTTTTCGTTTTCAATTGACCAAAAAATTAAAATTTAGACCTCAATAGAATTAAAACCTGTTTCATTTCGTTTTTTATTTTGGTTTTCTGTTCTTGATGTCAAAACTTGAAAATTAAAATCATTGAATATATATTTTTTTTGTAACAGATAAAAGTAGGTTGCCAAAACTTTGAGACTATAAAAAGTGATATTTGCTTGTTCCTGCAACTTGTTTTTCAAAAAACACTTTTTCAATTTAGGAAAACAGATATAAAAAACTCGATGCAGAATTGATACCAAACAAGTTGACTGAATTGTTTAAATTTTTTGTATAAATGGACAAAATAAAATAGAGCCTAAAGTTTGATGACTTATGGTGCACTTTATCCTATTTTCATGATATCTGATTCATTTCAAAAAATTTTCTGAAGTACTGTAATATCATGCTTATGTCCTTCATCTTGATGCAATAGGTTTCCCTTAGTTGTTGGATTCTAAAACTACAAGCCATTTCATTGTTTGCAGATCTTTGAAGATGAAAACAGTCAGTTTGCATTTGACGTTCAGGTGAAACTTTTTGGCTTTGATCTCCGGTGCTTAATTGACTCTGTTTTTATCTTCCTCTGCTGAACTAGTTGTCGTACATCTTGAAATTACATAGGTGGAGCTAGTCCTTTTTTTCATTAAAGCTGCAAGAGGATGCACGAAGAACATGTATTTTGACGCATCTGTTCCATGTGATTCTTGTGGTCAGTGACTAAAACCACCATTTCTTTAGAATTATACTGCATTTGGGAACTCTTGCACGAAAACGTCTCATTTACTTGCATGAATCTTTCTGTACTTCTTTATATGTTTTTAGCTTTTCGTTTTGCATTTTTATTTTTATTTTTTTTTTAATGAGGAACTCTACTTGCCAGAGCCAACCACAAGTGGTTAAATCTCAGGGAGACTAACTTAGTGATCCACCATCAAGGTTTCCCATTTAAATACGGCTATTATTCTTAGCTTCAATGTTCCATGCAAGTCCACAAAAGGAGTAGATAGGATTGAATCCATGACATCCACGCTTAAAATTTCTCATAGTTTACATGTCGCGCTAGAATGGTGGGTTTATTTATTGTTATCTTGTCTTACTAAGAATTCCGTTTTAAAAAACATTCCTGCAGTGAATTCTTTCTTCTATTATGCTCCTATACTTCTTTTACTTATTTAAGAAATTTAAGTTTGCGAGTATTAGAAATACATCTCAAAAGTTTAAAATTCAACCTAGGAAGGTAACTATGGACAATTGTGAAGGTTGAGAATGTGATTCCATACCCACTCATCCTTCAAGGACTATGACAAAGCCAAATATTATCATGGTCAAGCTTGATTTGTTTATTTTATTTCAAGCTCAAGCTTAGATTGAACTAAAATTTATTGTTCAAGCTTGATTTGCAACTTTTTGATGGATCTCGAGTTTATTCACAAGCTTAGCGAATCGATAATAATTATATAATTTTAATGCTAATTTTATTCCATAATTATATTTCTATTGATTTTATATGTTTAAATTTTATTTTATATTAAATATATGCTTATTATATAATCTTTTCTTTTTTATAAATATCAAGTAAAATGTTAATTTTAATATTATTTTAACAAAAAATAATTATATTGAAAATTTATTTTGAGTGGTTTACAATCTTTTGAGCCAAGTTTAGAGATGTTTAATATTATTCATTAAGCATATCAAACTTAAATTTATATTTGAGATTGATTTGTTAAGTTGACGTGCATGCTTGATCGTTCATTTTAACAAGCCAAATTTGAGCTAATTTCGAGTATTTTGAATTGTCTTATGGCCCTATATCCATCTCATCCCTTCCCTGTGCTCTTGCTGCATTTCTTCACTCCCAATCTCTGTCTCTTTTCCTGTTATACTGTTTGCCCTAACTTTTATCGCCATAGCACATCCAGCAATCCCAACATCTACTGTCCCAGTAGCAACAAGAATTATGTCGAAAAGAATCCTAACAAACATACATACGAAAGTCCTAAGTCAAAATAAAACATAAAGAAGATGTAGTTAATTGCTTTGAATTGCTTAACCCCAACAGCAAAAACTACTAAAACCCATCATCACCACATCCCAAACCCCAATATCGATGTTGAAAAATTTGGCTTCCCGTCACTGCCACCATCGTCCTCATCCTTATTCTTGTGATTATCATCTTAGCATTCATGGTTTATAAGGCCAAGGACCTCTTTAACTCCATCACTCTAGGACCCCTGTTTTGGCCTTAGGTTCTGCTAGGATGGGCATCAACCTAAGCACAAAAGGAGATGTATGGTGTAGAGGGCATTTAGGAGACAGTCCAATTGCTTTTCAAAAGTGGAAAATGTTTTAGAGAAGGTTTCAAAGGCAATGGTTTGACAATCATGGATGGGATGAGGGATTTTGGGCATGTATTTTTAGTTTTATCAGTTCAATTGGAAGGATAGGAAAGAGAGAGAGAGAGAGAGAGAGAGAGGATAGGGGGTCAGGAAATGCAGTAGAAACATAAGCTTGGGAGGCGGTGAGGTGGATTAGTGAGTGAGATCCACAAGGATGATGTGGTGTTACAGGTTCCACATGTGTATGTAAATCTATTATCTAGTTAGATGTCACATGTACATTATAAAAGGCCAAGTCAGAAGCCCTAGCTGGAAAAGTTACCAAATAAAATTAGAATTTGAATAAAAATTAACCTGTGTAACCATCATAGAATTTGACTGATGTTTAATGACTATGGATGCAAATTACTCTAATATTGATAGAGTTCAGTGACTCAATTGCACAAAATTAAAATTTCATGAGCACAATAGAATTTAGGCTATGATTTGATGAACCATTGAAACAAATTTCTTCAAAATACCTTACCAATCCGTTGATCTTGACCTATGTATTGTTCTCTTCCCTAATTTTCAAATTGTAAATTTAGTTGTTTTTTTTTTAAAGGTTTTGGCATGGGTTTGGTGACTCTTAGACAAACTCTGATGCTTTTTTTTGTTATATTTGCTTCTCAGATACCAAGGGGATCCAGCTTAGGCAAAATCCAACCTAGGTCCTAGAATTTACTTGTAATTTTCCTCCTAAGTATACTCACGTTTTATGCCCCTACAGGACTAGCAAAGCATGGTGTTCTTGTGGACCAGGGATATCAGTTTGTGCATTTATTATCGGCTTCCCCAAGTGAGCTCTGTTTATTCCTTTCCTTTTTCTCTTGGAAGGGGCCGAGGAGATGTTAGGATTTGTGTGAGCCGTTATATGGAAATAGGAGTTGTCATTTCATATCCAATTTCAATGGTTGTTTTGAAAAGCAGTTAGTGTGAAATGTTCCTTGGGATTTGTGCAAATCACTAAGCTAAGACTAGAAAGCTTGCACAAGCCGTAGGACATATGAAAATTTCATGGAAAATCAATATGCTATGCATAACACAAAGTACTTAACAGCCTTTTTGGAATAATTCTCCCATAAGAATTCAATTCAATTTTGATAATAGAATTAGACTCAAACAAATGATTTCATAATAGAATTCATGTGTTTGGAATAAATTTAGGAGTGATAGAATTAATTTGAATGAATGTATTAATTTTTCTACTTTGCTCTTATTTATAAGGAGACATTTAAGTTTACATAAGAGTTTTTTTTTTTTTTGTTCACTTTTTAATAGCAGGTCTTATTAAACGAAATAGATTTTTTCTAACATCATCCCACTTTTGGGATGATTTTTATTTCTTTCTAAATGACTTATTTTTTTAAACTTGAAAGAATTGAATTCTATCACTTATTTAATTCACAAGCAAGAAAATTGTTTAAATAGAGTTCAATTCAATTGAATTCTCTTAAATTTCAAGTTGCCAAATACTATGAACAAGAATAATAATGAACGTACTGACCTATAAATGGTGAGACTTTATAATCTATAGTATCCAGACCAGTCCTAGGGTAGAGGGTAGTGGTCATAAAATACAAATGACCATACTAACTTTGTATATAATCAATATTTGGAAGTAGTCAAGTTCAACACACATTATGGTGACCTTTTGATACAAAAAGTTATTTTAATCAAACTCAGCCTGCATTTCTTGTGATTCCTTTGGTGAATGCGTGATTGAGTTTGTGGTATTTCCTTGCTGAAACAAAGTTCCTATTTGGTCACTATGAATGTTAAACCTTTTGGACCTCATGGTACATAATACACCCCGTACATTGCATTCTGAAGATGAGATTAGTATTTGTCTTAAATGCTCGGAACCCTTTCTTTCCCAGAAAAAATTCTGTGAATGTTATATCAGAAATGGTACATCCATTATTATGTGTTAGAATACTTTTAATCAAGTTCCATTGCTGAAAAAAAAGGCACACTATACCATTCTTTCTCTTGAGGTAGTGCACATGAAGTACGGTGCAGCATATGCATTATATGTTAATAACATCATCTAAGTTGTCTTTATTCTGATTTTAGTGCATTAAATGAACACCAATGAACTATATTAGAATAATTTGTTCTAGAGGAGAAAAATAATGAAAATGGAGGCTCAATTGAAGGAAATGGTAAGTGTTTGTTCTTCATGATATGTGTGTTACATGATGCTTCTTGTTCTTGCGTCTTGCTTAGGACTTAATGAACTGCATTAGGTTTCAATGGAATCAATTAATTTTGACCATCATGTGGTTGTTTTCATGAACCACTTACTGAATTTTGTTTTATTGCTTATTATAAACTATAAACATCTTGACTAACACTGGCCTCTTTGGAGTACTCAAGGTCTGCAAAGTCACTAAAGGTCTTCCACGGATCATTTGTTAGTGCATTAAATACCAGCTCTTCAAACCGATGCACAGATTTGACGTCAATAAGAATTCTAGATGACCATGAACTCATGTAAACTCTTCTATATAAACAACTCAACATATTTGTTGGACCTGTAGAGTTAACGTTGGGATTGAAGAATTCATGGTACGTATTTGGGATTTGTGATGATGGATGCACAATACAATTGCTATAGTTGCAGTAGACTCCAATTTTCTAATATTTTGCTTTGTATCAGTATATATCAGTGCCAAAATAGAGTGTGTTGAAGATCCTGAAATGGATAACTAGCTTTATCAGCAGCTATCTACTAATTGAACTTATAGGCGGCAGTATCTTCTTGCAGGTAGAGGAAGAAATGACATCTGCAAGAAGAGTTAAAAATAGAAAATACTATTAATAGAGAGAGAAAATCAAGGGAACAGAGGAACCTGCCATTCAATTTAGTCTAGTTATTGCTTTCTTCATCTTCAACACTAGTTTTGGAAGATTCAAACAAGGGTCTCATGTGGGTAAGCTCAAATCTGAACGTTGATCTCTTTACGATTAATTTCATGCATAATTTTTATTCAAAAAGGTTTCTAGGATAAATTTTTTAGATATCAAATAATTAGTTTTGATTGAGAAGTAGTTAAATAAGCAAGTACAATAGAAGTTGTACCTAGCTTGAATTGATGGAATGGTACGTATGAAGTCTTTAATTAAATGTTGAATCCATATGTTAGTATTTAACAGGAGTGTTACCCACCTTATTGTTTATAATGGTTAGACAGAATATTAAGAAAGTTAGGGTATGTTCGGTATTGCAATTGCCAATAGTAGATTTTGGGGCAAAAGAAGAAATTATCTTTGCTAATTTAATATTAAGGTTTTTCAATATGGTTTTGTGTGTTAAAGGTTGATTTTAAAGAAGTTAAAATTTGAAGATTTTATTAAATTAAATTGACAATGTAACTAATCTACTTTCATAAGTATCTAAAAATATTTTCAAAATCTAAAAATGTTGTAGTTTAACAAAAAAAAATAGATTTTTATACTAGCAATGCCAACATGCTATTAATGTACTTGAGATATGGATTATGAAATACATTATCTTAATATCTTTAAATTCAAGAATTGAATAATGACATCTAAGCTGGAGGTCTACCGGTGGGAGAGAGCTATTATTTTGCTTAGGCTCATCAATGACATCTGTTTTTTTCATGACATATTTTTCACAATAACACATGGAGAAGTGAGAAAGAGTTAATCCCAAGAAGTTTCTTACAATGGCATCTGTTTTTCATCATCTCTTACACAAAATCCATTGACAAAAAATATCACGCCTATTCTGAAACCAAACGCAGTGTACGCTTCTTTAGGCCATCAATTACGTAAACCAGCTCCATTCATTCTTTGTGCACAAAAATAAAACACCCATTCTCTATATCCATCCAATAATCTCCAAGGACAATTTATCAGGATCACGTGGTCTTGTATACAATGGTTTGAAGGCCGTTGCATCAAGGCCATGAGAATTGGGACCACATCGACGACGGGAAGGGTGCAGCCGCTGCGGTTGTTGGCTCAATGATTATTTAGAAAAGAAACTATTGGCAAAAAAATTTGAATCTCTTTAATTTTTCACGATATTACCAAAATCTCACAAAATAATATATTATTTAATTTTGACAAAATTTTGGTCAATATACTAATAGTCAAAATTGACCTCTGAAGTGGACCCTACATGCTGAGATGGAAGCCAAATAAAGGGGGAAAAAAAATTCCATTCAAGTGGGTTCCATCACTTGGTTAAACTTTCAATCTCCCTCGTCCGCGCCCGCAAATCCTAATTTCTCTCCACTTAAACAAGCCCAGCAACGGTAAGCACCAAGCCTGATCACGATCCCATAGAAGAAGAGGAAGCTACCGCTGGTGAGGACGAGGACACCAGAGCTCAGGTTGCTCCAATTGTCAAGCTAGAGGAGGTCGTCGTCTTTGTTGGTGAAGAGAATGAAGATATAATTCTTGATTCGTAATAATAATTGCCCAATTCGTTAAGGAAGGAAAACAAAGCTGTAATAATAATTGCCCATATCTTTATTTCCAATTTGAAAGGAAAGTGAAACTGTACCAATTCGATAAGGAAAGGATCCAGTGGAACTTGAGGCACTGGTACTGTGAAGCTCGTTAAGCTCAAAGTGACTTCCAACGTTCGACTTCTAATGAGACAATCTAAGGCTCAAGATCCGTAACAATCATTTGGGTCTTTTCCTTCGTTATCTGCTTCCTTCGTGTTGATTATTGGTTTTACTAGGGCATGCAAGAAATGAGAAGTGGATATGGCATGCTACTAATTTTGCAGATGGTGAACTCAAGGGTGAATTTTTCTGCATTAGATCTGCATCAATTGAGAGTGGCTTGGTTACTTTTGTAGTCTTGTTTCAACATTATTTTATTCTGTGTTTTGGAAATGATTGATTACTTATATTCTATTGGTTTCGTGGATTTCCATTTTTAAAGGCTATTCTTGGTGGTGCATAGTATTTTTTGAGCGGTAATTTCGATTGTGGATCACATTATGCGGAATTTGATTTGAACTTAGATGAGGGTGTGAGTTAACAGAGGGCAATTGAAAGGTTAACCAAGTGGTGGGATCCGTTTGAATGGAAATCCTTTTTTTTTCCCACCCGGTTCTTATGATGCATCCGTCTCAACATGTGGGGTCCATCTAAGAGCCTAAATGATCAGTGGCGCTAATAACACAAATTTGGCTAAAATGATATCGTGAAACTTGAAAAGATTTTATTATTATTATTATTATTTTTGTCAGTAGGCTTTAGAAACGGCGCATGTGGTGATGGGTGCCCTGGATGGTGGGTTATAGTTAAGGTCTACGTCCAAAGCATCGTTTAACCTTACTGATTATTTTAAGAAAGTGTATTTTTACGTCTTTTTTCCCTAGCGTTTTTTTTATTTCCTTTCCAATTGAAAAACTACTGTGGAGACATCTAGTTATTTTTTGATTCAGGAACCAAACCAGTAAGTAGAGTTATCAAATAGAAGATTTATTAGGGTTTTACAAGACTGAGGAATGCTAGAGATTCGCTTTTTGTTATATCTTGGCATATGAGAATTTGGTTATTTGTACTTCATTTTCTTATATTTTCTTGGAAAACAAACGGGGACTTAGATTTTTATACAGGGCATGAGTTCTGATTAAGGAAGTAAGGTCCTTGATAATTTAATGAGTTTGAACGACTTTTGGGTCGACTATAACGTTTATTTATTCCTTTATGAGATTGTAGCTAAAGCTCAGTTCGAGTGTAAAGTTTTGTGGTGTAGGTGAATTTGATGTTACAAGCAGAGACGGCAGTTTTTTATCAAATTTGAAAATTTAATTCGAATCAAATTGAAAAAAGACGATCGAATTTGAAATAATCTGAAAATTTTTAGATTGGGTTGGATAAAAAATGATTCAAATAGATTAATTTATGATCCAACTCAATTAACACGATGATAATATAAAAAAAAATTATCACTAAATATATAAAAGTAGAACAATTAAAAAAAGAAATTTATTTCAAAAAAATTGAGATTATTTAATTAAATTCAAATTTAAATTTAACTTTGATATTTTTATTTAAAATATAATGAAATTTTTATATTTTAATTATTAATTTTACTGTACTTTTTCGTGTGCCTAAATTATAATTTATTATTTAGTAAGATAAATTATTTAGTAAAAGTGAAAAAATTTTATTGTAATAAAATAATTTTATCATAATTTTTTTAATTATTTAATATAGTGATTGATATTATTATAACAATATTATTTTTCCTTATATGTAATTTGATAGACACTGTATTGTAATAAAATATGATAATAAAATAATATATATCATAATTTATATTATATGTTCATTTATTATAATAAAAAAATTTTTGTTAAAAATTTTTAGGCCCAACAAGTAAAAATTTTCATAGTTATTTAGTCCCAAAATGTTATAGATATTTAGAGATATTTGCACCAGGATACAAAGAAGCAAGAAATTAATACTAAAACTAGTAGATAAAGATATTAGTCCGAATTTTAAAATTAAAACCTTTGAGATATCGAAGAAGATCATTATTAGAGGACAACATAAATAAAAATAAATGGAGATAGACCTCCCCAAAAGCAACTCACAAATCGAGTGATTTAAAACCTCATCCATCACGTTAAACTCAATATGAAAAATAAGGAATTGATTTTTCTATAGCAGCGGTAAAAGATAAGAATACGTGTCAATAATCTGTGAAGCTAAAGGAAGAGAACTGATCCTATCTTATCTATAATATAAGTTTCCTTTATCTATAAGATAAGATTCTATAAATGATTATATTGTATCCAACTGAAAAATAATCATATAGACACAGACTATCTGTCTTTTCTTTTAATTATTGTCTATTTAATTTTTTTATATTTTGAGTTGGCAAACATTGTTATGACACCAGCCTTTCTAAATCTCTATGAATAGCTCCTTTTCAATTGAGCAAAGGCAGCATAAATGACATCAAATTTTCTTTCCAATCTTTCTCCATGAGTTTGTACTAATATATACTTTATAAATCTTCACAACAGTATGAAACAAAAAGAGTGTTACTATAAGTCTCTAATATTAAGAGCAGCATAAGGACATTTATAATACAAAAGCACCTTTGATCGTTTATTGGTGTTGTCGATGATGGATGTGGAGATAAACTGAAGCTATTGTATAAACTTGATGGACCATCATTCACATTAAAGTATTTATTTTTCATTATTAAGATTTCTATCATCTAGTTATTCTACTAATGTCAACAAAAGTTAGGAGGCAAGAATTAAGTGTAATTTTGAGATTTCAGATCCAATATTTATTTTATTTAAAGAAAATATTGATAAAATATTAGCTACACAAGTTAGAATCACAAGATTATAAAGGTTTTCTAGAGAAGATATTGATTTAAAGAACTTTTTAGATCAAAAGTTCAAATTTAATAGGTTTCAATATCTAGCAAGATTTGGTGCTTTTGCGCATTCACTAGATGTCCAATAAGGTTTTTAAGCTTGAAGTTGATTATTCCTATCCTAAGTATTTTCATTTAAATCATAGATTTGGCAAGGATCCAACAATAGATTTGTTAAATATTATTGCTGATCATCTTAATTCTTTGAGTGTATAGTTAGAAAAGCATTTCAAACACTTAAAAGAGTTGAGTTTGAGACAAAATAAATTTGAGAATTATTTTTTTAAGAACAAATGACTATTAAGTTTTGTTGTTAGCAATCGGTTCGAGACGAATGCAAGAAGCTGAAAAATTAAAAATAAAAAATTTCTTCTACTAAAAAGATCACTGAGTAGTTTTTATTTTCACCCTCATACGAGCAAACTCTCTTTATTGGTATCAAAGTTTAAGGGTGATTTAGGTAGAAGATTTTTGAATTTTTTTTTTTTTGAAAATTATTAAAAAGTTTTAAGGGCTAAAACATAATTTTAAAAACTTTTAAGAAAAGAAAAACATAGAAATATAAAAAGGACTTTTAGCTTGATAAAAACCTTATATTTTTTCTTAATGTGTCAAAATACTATTATCGCAGTATATGATATGTAGCATTGTTCTTTGAAATAATCTAATCGTTAACAACTTTTTGCATTTTTTATTATCTTCTCATATATTATATTTTAATTATATTTATATTATTTATTTAAATAAAATTTATTTTATTGACTATATATATATATATATTTTTTTTCAATCTGATTTTTATATATATTTAAAATAAAATAAACTGAATTAATTAAATTGTAAAAAATTAAATTAAATCGAAATTTGAATTCGGTCAAATTGAATACCACCCAAAGGACGAATCGCGACTCAAAGGTGCACATTGTTTAAATATGGGAACTGAAGTATTCCTTAGTACATGAAACTCATCCTTAGTGGGTGATGCTTATGATTTAAGAATCTCAATTACAAATTCTATTAACCACGTAGTGCCCGTTGTAAGCTTAAAAAAAAAAAAAAAAGTCTACTGATTGGAGATACAAATTTTCAACACTGGCATCGAGACAGTAGGACTGGCGGGTAACAGACTGTTTCTTTTGCTTTGAAGATTTGACTGGCCCTCGTCAATAATGTCTTAAAAAAATATGAAGATAATGTTGAATTATGGTGACTCATTTGATATCTCACATCGGAGAAATAACAAAGAGAAGAGAGTTCTTTTTGTTATAAATAGAGTCATATCCCATATCGGAAAAAGACTAAAAGGGTGGGAGGTTGTTTTGTTATAAATAGAGCCTTAATTCCTTTAGTTTAATAATCTCAAAAATTGTCTACTCATCTCTTAGACAATTTTCAATATTTTTCCTTCTTTTGTAATATTTCACTTTGTAATCCTTTTCTTAGTGAAATATAATTTTGGTAATGTCCGAGGACGTAGGCATAATTAGCTGAACCTCGTTAAATTCTGGTGTTCTTATTTTGTCTTTATCTTCAATAGCTATTTTGTAGGGTATAGTTGTAGTGATATATTGTGCTGTTAAATTACTATTAGGGTGATTCTGTCTAAGGAGATTGGGTTTTAAGTGGGACCACTTGTGACCTCTCCAATCTTTACAGTACAATCTTTCACTCTCTATTCACTTATAAATTTATTAGGTGAATTTGGTGGGTTGAATATTACTCTTATTCTACAACACAAGTTCCCACCTATTATACTTCCACAACTAAAGTTAATCTTTGTTTTTATGTAACATTATCCTTATTATTTTTTGTTCTTCCAATCTTTCCATGTAGAGTGTGGAGATTAGTTGCAGGGTTCGTAGGTTTGAAAGGTAGAGCAAATGATGAATCACATAATTCCATCTATTAACTTACACATATAAATGAATAAATAAAAATCAACTGTTAAAGTGTTAATTGTTTATTTTCTTGATCAAAGTTAGGATATGATTCTTACTTGTAATCAATCTCGGAAAACTTGTCAATTGTAGGCCACTTACCTAAAGAAGAAAGCCTCAGGTCTACTTAGTCTCACCAACTTGAACAAAGTTTGATCAAACTATCCTCAAACTCTGATATATTCTTTCTTTCTTGTGTAATCATTGTTCTCTATATCCAAGTTCATATATATTTTGTATCGTTCTAACTTTGTTTCAACAGCTTTTAGAGTGCAAGGATTCACTCACATTCACACAACGCAGCCACATTTCCAATCAGATTGTTTAGCAAGTTCTGAAGAAGGGTGAGTACAGATCCTTGATATATGGAGCAAGCCCAATTAATCGCAAAAAATATTTTAAATTAAAAAGAATCTAAAATATCGAAAAAATAACCCAATCGAAATAGTGAGTCGGATAGTGCCAACTATTATTTTTTATATGATCTGAATAATCAAATTGATCTCTATTGACCCGTACCATAATCTATAACTAGTGTGTACGTGTGTGTGTGTGTATATATATATATATATATATATGTATATACACACACCCAAATACTTATTAAAACACATATATTTATCTATTCAAATCAGATTAATCCAAAAATCATTAATAGGGACTTTATCTCAGTTCGGTATCGGTTCTTCATTTCAATCTAATTTCAAATAATTTCATATAATCATTCCCAAATCAGATGCAATCACCCCTAGTTGTAACCAAAATGAGAGTTACTTATCTTTATAATTCACTCCACCTCAATAAACTATAATTTGCATGTCTTCCCAAACTCTGATAGATCATAATATAATATTTTAGTATTATATGGAACAATGTTTAGAACTCTTTCATGGATGTTAACAGCAATAGTCCTTAATATTTGGGATAAGCAAGTGACTAGACTCCAAGTTAGACCAAATCAGGGTGAGTATCAGCTGCGGGAAACAAATTCAACATGAATTAATAGAAGAATGCTGGTCGATTATGAATGTGAACAATTAGCAATACTTTAAGCACAAATGCATATTAGTGACGTTAGAGGCCTTGTTAGTGCACGGATAAATTCTTTGTATGTTAACAACTCCAGGAGAAGATCTTCATAGTTCATAGTCATATTCCTATAAACTAACTTATGGTATAAGGAAGACTTATAATCTTCAAAGTCATGGTCACAGTTCATAGTCATATTCCTATAAAGTTACTTATGGTATATGGAAAACTACTCCAGCATGAGATTACTCTCTCGAATCAGCTCTACAATCCTGTGAATTTCTGAAATTAAATAACTCGATTCACATAATTTCTATTCATCTTTCTGCAAGCGTTTTGCGTCCATATTTTTTTGCCCTTAAAACTCTCTTTGTTGAGAAGAAAAACTAAATACGGATTAAGGTAATGATATAGGTATGCTAGAACAGGCATGCTAAAATATAATGGTGATGTAGTTTTTGATGTGAAGACAATTGAATATATAGAAATATTATTTTATTTTCATCATAAAATTAAGAACAAAAGAGAACAGTACATATATGCAACTCTGAATGCAGAAACAAGTACAAATACTGGCAATTCTTTAACAGAACCACTCTTAAATAGCAACAATATGACAACAATAACGCAATACTCCAAACTAGATGATATGATAAAGTATCAATGCACTAAAGAAAAGTTCATACTAAAGAAACTTCTGAAAGTGTAATCATTTTAAGGACTAATAATTGTGGTTGAATGAAAAGGGTTGATCTCCTTAGGAATTGTTGGTACATCAGGTAATGTAGGCTTAGCCAACAAATGAGGAAGCGATGGCAAGTCTGGCAGTTCTTGTAATTCTGGCACTAGAAGATCTGACAATTCAGGTAATGGTGGTGGCAGCTTAACCTTACCCAAATGAGGCAGCCCGGGCAGTTCAGGCTTTGTAAGATAGGTATATCTGGAGATGTAAATTCTAGAAGTTGGCGCGCCTCCACCTAAATCGTCTGGCTGTTCATCAGCATCATACTGATCAATAGAAGTGGAAATATGAAGGATGGGAATTGATTATAAGCCATAAT
>CATIWR010183293.1:0-23976 GCA_949677035.1 Omphalea diandra | reverse complement strand
ATCCTATAGAAGAAAGATTACTTCTTTGGCAAATGAATTCGCGTCTTCTGTCGCGGCCTGTGCAAGGAAACTCGCGACCGCGACTTCTGAAAGTAGGTAAAAGACAATGGCTATATTTTCCTGGTGAACTAATAAGAAGCTGCCACATGGACTAGCCGTTAGACACAAATGGGGTTTCCCTTGAAGAATTTGGATTTCACGACTGCGAAAGTTAGTAGCGATCGCGATTTCATCCTGACAAGCATTTAATACAAAATCTGTCAAGCATGTCTCAAAGATTTGATGAGTTATGATCTGCAACGTCTCTTTGGTGAAGTTTGGCTATAAATTCTCCACCAAACAACCATGAAGAAGGTTGCTAAGGAATTTATTACAAGTGATTAAAGCTCTTAATCTTTGCTACTCATTTTCTTCATCTTCTTTATGTAATTGTAGGTGTTAGGTGTGAGCATTAAACACCAAGTTTTGAGGTTTTGTGTTAGCCTATAAAAACACTTTTAGAAAGGTTTAAGTGTGAGCCTAGTGAAACATTTGAGTGAGGTTTATGTTAGCCTAAAAAACACATTGTTGTAAGGTTGTGTGTTAGCCATCATAACACAAGTTGTATAAGTTGGGTGTGAGCTTGAAAACACCATTGAGATAGTGAAATACCCAATTGATCAATTGGGGAGTGGACGTAGGGTCACTTATACCTGAACCATTATAAATTGATTGTCTATTTTCTACTCTTTCCTCTCCCTTTATCTTTGTTCTTGAAATTTTTATTCACCAATTCAACCCCCCTTCTTAGTGCCTAGGGACAACAATAGTTGAATAAACAAATAAAAAAGTCAAATGAGGAGCATTGAGACAAACTTCTCTTTAACAGTTAGTCCCAATGGGCATTTTTTTAGTACAAACGACAGTTAAAGTTAAATCTTGCTTAACAACCATCCGTTTTTATGAAATTAATAATGGTTGATGACTCAACAATAGGCATAAAGAATTTCAAATGGGTGTTAAGTGTCTACATTTGTAATATGATGTGACAACTTTCATTCTAATAACTAGGTCTTTATTTTAACCTATAATAGGATCAATTCTCAATAGAAATAAAAAGAGAACAATTCCATTAAGTGAGTATTCTATTCTGAAAGTAATTTTCAAATCAAAAGGGTGAACCAAGAGTGATCTACCAATCAAGAGAAGTTAATTGTTTAAAGCTTGCAAGTGTCTTCTTTAAAACAAAGTTTGAAGAACATGCTTTCTAGATATTCTCTCAATAATCTTAACCAAATCAAACATACTTTGTGAGTGTACTTTACAATGTTTTATTATTTGAGTGAGAGAGTTATCCTCATCTTTAAAGTTGTATTTTGTTTTAGGAAACCCTTTGTTATGAAATCTTAAAAATCATACTTTGTTAAAGGTTTAAGCTAGTACTTGGAAACTACTTCGGGATAAGGTTTTAATAGCACCCATAAGTCTACTTGTAATGGATTGGTAGTGCTTATAAACTATTATTGTAAAGGTTGTTGATAGCATTGCACCTTAAGCTATATAGCTAATAAAGGCTCTAGTTGGAATACTAAAGGAGAGGATTATTTGAATTGAGCAAAACTCTCAAGATCTTAAACGGGCATTGGAAAAGCTCCATAGATTGAGCTAAAGTTTTTGGACCCTCCAACGATGGACACTCAATAACACAACATGCATTGAGGATGTTCAATGAGCATTAGAAGTTCACCTAAAGATCTTAGAAAGTAGAGTATCAAGTTCACACCTTTCCGAAAATTTAGAATAGGCATTATTAATATTTGTACAAGGGGTTGATATTAAAGCCCAACATGCGCTAAGATTTTCTAACAACCATTGGAGATAATTGAATAAACAAATAAGAAAGTCAAATGAGGAGCATTGAGACAAACTTCTCTTTAACAGTTAGTCCCAATGGGCATTTTTTTTTAGTACAAACGACCATTGAAGTTAAATTTTGCTTGACAACCATCCGTTTCCATAAATCAATAATGGTTAATGACTCAACAATAGGCATAAATAATTTCAAATGGGCATTGAGTGTCTACATGTGTAATATGATGTGACAACTTTCTTTCTAACGAGCTAGGTTTTTATTTTAACCTATAAAAGGATCAATTCTCAATAGAAACAAGAAGAGAACAGTTTCATTAAGTGAGTATTCTATTGTGAAAGCTATTTTCAAACAAAAAAGGTGAACCAAGAGTGATCTACCAATCAAGAGAAGTTAATTGTTTAAAGCTTGCAAGTGTCTTTTTTAAAACAAAGTTTGAAGAATATGTTTTCTAAATATTCTCTCAATACTCTCAACCAAATCAAACATACTTTGTGAGTGTACTTTATAGTGTTTTATTATTTGAGTGAGAGAGTTATCCTTATCTTTAAAGTTGTATTTTGTTTTAGGAAACCCTTTGTTATGAAATCTTAAAAATCATACTTTGTGAAAGGTTTAAGCTAGTACTTGGAAACTACTTCAGGATAAGGTTTTAATAGCATTATAAGTCTACTTGTAATGGATTGGTAGTATTTGGAAACTATTATTGTAAAGGTTGTTGATAGCATTGCACCTTAAGCTATCTAGCTAATGAAAGCTCTAGTTGGAATACTAAAAGAGAGGATGTAGGCAAGTTGTGTCGAACCTCTATAAATCTTGTGTCTTGGTTTTTTATACATTTTTGCACTTAGTTTTTATTTTTAATTTCTTGTTATTGCCCTATTCAATCCCCCTTCTAGGGCACCAAAGGATAATAAATGGTATCATAACTAGTATTTTCATAAAATCTTAAGTGCTCAGAGCAAAGATCACAACAAGTCATGAAGAATCACAATCCATCCATAAACCACCATCTTATAGGAAGATGACTATGGGTATTAGAAAAATTGTATGGAGATCTCTCTTGATAGTGAAACCATCAACTTATGGGACATTGTTGAAGAAGGAAGAGAGGTACCAACAAAGCTAGTGGGAGAAGTTATAGTACCAAAGCCTAAAAGTGAATGGACTACTAAAGTAAGGATGAAAAACTTAAAGAATAGAAGAGCAAAGCATGTTCTTTTTTGTGTAATCCATAAGTATCAAAATGCTAAGTTGCAAATGTGTAAATCAGTTAGAGAAATATGAGACACCTTGCAAACTCAGCATGAAGGAGCCAGTGAAGTGTACAAAGCCACTTGGGATGTTACTAGTGACTCCAAACTTGATGAGGAGGAAACAAGAAAGGAGCTAGCTAACCTTTGTCTCATGGCAACTGAGGAGCAGCTAAACAAATCCTTAAGTGAACACTCATCTAGCAGTGATAGTGACAGTGATGGTGCCAAAGAGGTAAATTGTTTTGACTCCTAATCTAAATAAGATTTATACTTTATGCTTACTAAATTCACTATGAAATTTAAGACTCTCAAGTCAAACACCTCATCTCTTAAAAAAGACAATAAATCTTTAAAAGATAATGCTAAGGGTTAAGGAGGTTGAGTCTCTCACAGCTGAGAACCTTAAGCTTAGGGAAAGCCTCAGTAAGTTTACTAAAAGGGAGGAGAAGTTAGACTCCATCCTTGAGGCTCAAAGAAGTCCATCCATTAACTATGGATTAGGTTATAATGTTATCACTTCAATGGATCCCTCCTCTTCTCAAATGGTCTTTGTTAAGGCCAAAGAGAATAATGCTTCTAACCATGTTATGATGCATAAAATTTTCAAAAAGGGAAATGCCACTAATAATGGATGAAGAGCGAACTTTCAATACAATCACATACTATTGAAATCAGCTCTACATATTGCAAATTATGTCTAAACGTATCACTCGAACAAGCCTAAGAGGTAAGGAGTGCAAACACATAAAAATGGGCATAATTATAGAGATAGACACTCACAACATAAGATAATTCCTCACATGAGAACACTCATAGACACATTGCTCAAAAGGTTATAAGTTTAAGAGACACTATATGCATGCACCACCTAGAAGTAGGACACTAGATTACTTTGATGGTGATTGTTTTCACTATGGTATATATGGCCACATTACCTATCATTGCCTTTCTAGAAGGCATGATAAGTAATTAGCAAGAACTAACCCCTTAAGACTTAAAAAGGTTTGGGTACCTAAAACAAAACTCTTTTGTTTTACATATGTGCATGAAATCCCAAGTTGGAAAGCAAGAGTATCTTAATAATGAATGTTCAAAGCACATGATAAGAGAAAATAAGTTTTTCACACAATTGGAAAATATTGAAGGACCTGGAAACATGTCTTTTGGAGACAATGGCAATTCCAAAATTAATGGCATAGGTAAAGTTGGTAGAGATAATGACTCACCCATCCTTGATAAACTACTAATTATTAATAAACTCAAACACAATTTGTTAAGTATAATAAAATTGTGTGACAAAGGCTTTAAGGTTATGCTTGAGCCATAAGCATGCTATGTGTTAAGGATGAGTGACAACAAACTTCTATTCATTGGTAAAAGAGTTCATAATATTTATGTGATTGATTTAAATTTATTAACCATAATGTAAAGTGTTTAGTCTCTATAGTGGATGAACATAAAACTTGGAATAGAAGGCTAGGACATGCTAGCATGAAACTCCTCAATAAGCTAAAAAGAAGAAACTTAGTTGAAGGTCCACTTGAAATCAAGTTTGTAAAGGAAGTAGTTTGTAAAGCATGTCAAAGAGGTAAAAAGATTAAATCCTCATTCAAAGATAAAAATTAAGTAAGTTCTTCTAGACCTTTGCAATTACTTCACATGAATCTATTTAGACTGACTAAAATATCTAGTTTGGGAGGCATGCATTGTGCATTTATCATATCAGATGATTGCTTTAGATATACTTTGGTATTATTCCTTCCTCACAAGGATTCTTTTTTTGAAGCTTTTAAGACCTTTGACAAGAGGATTCAAAACAAAAAAATTTGAAAATCTCTTCTATTAGAAGTGACCATGGAAGAGAGTTTGGGAATGCTAAGTTTTATAGCTTTTGTGATAAGTATGGTATCTCACACAGCTTTTCAACTCTTAAAACACCACAACAAAATGATATAATAGAAAGGAAGAATAAAAGTCTTCAAGAAATGGCTATAACCATATTGAATGAGTACAACCTTCCTAAGTACTTTTGGGCTGAAGATGTAAACACTTCTTGCTATGTCTTAAATAGAGTCTTGGTGAAACATTTGTTAAAGAAAACTCCCTATGAGTTGTGGAACAATAAAATGCTGAAGATTGCATACTTTAGAGCTTTTAGTTGCAAATGTTTTATTTTAAACACTAAAGACAACCTTAGCAAGTTTAACTCCATCTCTAATGAAGGAATTTTCCTTAGATACTCTACTATTAGCAAATGGTATAGAGTATTCAATAAGAGAACACTTATTATAGAGGAGTCTATGCATTTTGTATTTGATGAAACTGAACCCACTTCTTCAAGAAAAGAATAAGATATCGATGATCTTGCAATTCTTATAAGTGAGCTAAACATTAAAGAAAAAGGAAAGAATATGGATAAGCCACAAGACATGAGGAATAGAGGAAATGAAGATCCACCTCATCCTACTCCTAGTGAAGAGTAAACGCAGCTAGAATGGAACTGAAACGTAGCTAGAAAGGAACTGAATTTTTAGGAAAGATAATCTAAGAGATCTTACCATTGGTGATCCATCAAGTCGGGGAACAACTTGATCATCTTTTAGAAATGCATGTACCAATCTTGTTTTTGTATCCCTTATAGAGCCTAAGACCACATATGAGGCCATCAAAGATGAATATTAGGTTCTTACTATGCAAGAAGAACTTAATCAATTTGAGAGGAACAAAGTGTGGACTTTAGCTCCTAAACCTCATAATAATTCCATTATTAGAACTAAATGGTTCTTTAGAAACAAACTTAATTATTGCTAGAAACAAGGCTTAGTTAATCGCTAAAGCCTATAACCAAGAAGAAGTGATTGACTTTGATGAGACTTTTGTAACTAGACTTAAAGCTATTAGAATTCTATTTGCATTTGCATCTCACATGAATTTCAAGTTATATCAAATGGATGCCAAAAGTGCTTTTCTGAATGGGCACATTGATGAGGAACTGATGTTAAACAACCCCCTATGTTCGAAAGCCATTGGTTTCCTAACCATGTGTTCAAGCTTACTAAAGCCCTCGATGGCTTGAAGCAAGCTCTAAGAGCTTGGTATGAGAGGTTGAACAACTTTCAAGTAGAGAAAGGTTTCTCCAAAGGTTTGATGGACATAATTCTTTTTTTCAAGGAAAAGAATATGGACCTATTGTTAGTGCAAATATATGTAGATGATATCATATTTGGTGCTACTAATGTTTGCTTATGTGAAGATTTCTCTAAAGTAGTGAAAAGTGAGTTTGAAATGAGCATGATGGGAGAACTCAAATCCTTCATTGGATTACAAATCAAACAAGAAAATGAAGGAATCTTCATCAACCAAGCCAAATATACAAAGGAACCGATCAAAAAATTTGGCATGGAAAACAAAACACTATGCAAAATTCCTATAAGTACCAACATCAAGCTAAATATGGATGAACACGATAAGAATGTATACCAAATGCTATATAGAGGTATGATTGGTAGTTTAGTCTATCTCACAACCTCTAGATCTGATATTATGTTTAATGTTTACTTTTATGTTAGATATCAATTTATTCCTAAAGAGTCTCATTTGTATACTGTGAAACACATACTTAAATATCTTGTTGGTATTCTGAACTTAAGACTTTGGTATCCTAATAGTTTTTCATTTGAATTGAATATATTTTCTATTATTGATCTTGCTAGGTGTACCTTAGATAAAAAGAGCACTTCAAGCACATATCAATTACTTGGTTAATGTTTAGTGTGTTATAATAGCAAAAAGCAAAACTCAGTTACTTTATCAAATGCTGAAGCTGAGTATATGGTAGCTGACCGATGTTGTGTATAAATCTTATGGATAAAACAACTTCTTAATTACAAAGTTCTTGTAAATCAAGTTGCTATTAAGTGTGATAACACTAGTGCTATAAATTTGTCCAAAAATCCCATACAACATATAAGAGCGAACATATAGACATTATAAATCACTTTTTCAAGGATCATGCTAATAATAGAAATATTGTGTTAGAATTTATTGATACTAACCATCAATTGGAAAATATTTTTATGAAACCTTTTTATGATGAAACGATGCAATTCATAAAAAGAGAACTTGGTATGATTGATGGAAATGCCTTGAATTATCTTTAAACAAGTTCTTCTTCTTTTTTAATCGATTTATGATCATTATTGATACTTGATTATTATTGCTTAAATTGATCAACATTAAAGTCTTTAGATTCATAGTTAAAGATTTTAATTGTGTATGATGTTGATCAAACTATCCATATGTTAATTGAATTCATGATTATATAATTGAGTTTGATTAATAACATTCATCAACTAAGTTTTAAAATTGTTTTTGAACTAAGTGTTGTTTGAAAAACATGGCTGATGGTCATTGCATTTCTCCCAACTATTATTGCGTTACTTATGAGTTCCTCATTTTGATTTTATTGGTCTCCATAATTATTATGAATCTCTAATGACTATTGTTCATCACCTAATGTCTATTGCAAACCAGTCACCATTATTGGCTGAAGAACATTAGTAAGAACAAGCTAATGGTCATGTCTAATAGTTGTTGCCTAATTTGCAACAGTCGTTGAGCACTCCCAATGAGCACACTTTTTTTAACAAGTGAGCTCATTAAACTTCTATTTAAACCCCTTCAAACCCTAAAATCATTTTACTTTCTACTTATCTCTCTCAGTTCTTGCTATAAATTTTTGCATATTTCCTTACATCAAACAATCATTCACACAATCAATTGGCACCTAAACCAGATTCCACCAAAAGATATAAGTAACTTGCTAGGAAGTACCCCTAATCTTCCTTTACCTTAAGCTTTAAACTTAAAAAGAATTTGGCTTCAATGTTAGCTTAGCAAAAGAAATGAGCTGTAAAAACTTGAACCCTAGACCCAAAATAAAAAAAGAAGCCCAAGATATCTCATGAATTAAAAAGGAAGGGAAAGGCAATTGAAATAAAACACTCTCCCAAACCTAGCCCTAAGCCTATAATAGATATTTTAACCCAAAAATTTCACCTTAAGGATGAATAAGAAAACAACTGGCTCAAAAGCTACTGAAATGATATCTTGAAGGTAGGAAATTCTTAATGTGGAATGACCTACAAAGGTATAAGTTGGTAAAAAAAAGTTGGTGAGTTAATAGTTGGGATTGAATGAGAGCTATTTTGCCATAATAAAGTTCTTAACAACAATGAAAGTGGAGTTCATAATAGAGCTGACAATGGAGTTCTTAACAACAATGAAAGTGCTAGGCAATAATTGTGAAGTATATGTTTAAGAAGACATAATAAAGTTTAGATTACTTAGGAAAAAGTACATATTAAGGCCCAATGATCTTATTAGATGCTTTGATGCATCCAATAAAGGTCTCATAAAGCCTCCTTTAACCTTTAAAATTGATGTTAGTCAATTTTGAAAATCGATCACTAATGGAAGAAACAACTACAACAATAATAACAATAAGGTCTAATGGAAACTACACTATAACAGATCTCTTCTACCTCTGGCACATGAAGAACAAACAAAGGGTGAACACTCCCTTGCTCTTAATGTAGAGAAATGATGGAGTATTTGATAAGCAAAGTGCCTTTATAATGGTCACTACATCACAAAGATTGCAAAATTTATGAAAGCAATGCCCCAAATTGAAGAAGAGCTTTAAAAAAAGAATATAGTGCCAAAAAATCTACCTCACAATGAGCCCATTTGTGAGAATATGCTACTAAGCATGAAGATCTTATAGAGACTTGATTTTGGTTTGATTAAGAAGGTGCTTGAGGAAGGTGAGATGCCTTAAGAGGAAAAGGAAAATGAGGATGTTGAAGAAGTTGTTAGGGCAAGGGTTGTAGTAGTAGAAGGAATTGAAACTAGTTCATCTACTACATTCATTCCATCTTTCACTCCTTTTGAGTAGAAGGTATGTAAGCAATTGGAAACCCTTACTAATGTTATTCAAAGAGTTGAGCCATCTCTTACCTCTTTACACCAGAAAGTTCAAAAATTTCAAAGAGAGATGAAAGACATCAACTAAACACTAGATTTTATGGTAGAAGGGTTGAATATATAATAAAGGACTCAAGTACTAAAAAACAGCAAGAGGTTCCACCTAAGATGAGTCAAGATCCTAAAGATCTTCCTTTCAAGGAACTAAATGCAATAGATAAGCCTAAGGAATTATAGTCTAAGGAGCTAGCAGAGCCCAAGAATCAATAGCAACTCCTAGAACCTTAACCATACCTAAAACCTCAATATCAAACTCATACCTCTCCCTCTAAAAACCTTACTTCCTCATGATGCATAGTTTATTTTATTTCTTTTTGTTTTTGTCCTTATTTTCAAAAATAGTTGATTTATTGGACAACATTACTTTTACAATGAAAAGTTAACTCTTTATTTATATTCTCTTTCTATATGCTTTATATTTCCTTGCTATTGATGTTTGGTTCTTTTTCATAATCATAAAAGGGGAGAAATAAGAAATGTGAACTTAATATAATGGTGCATATAATATGAGCAAAATGTTGGGAAATCTTGCCAAGGATGATTTCTTATTAAATAGATTATTTGCTTAAGGGGGAGTTAGAGATTGATTGACTTTATATAATGTACACATATTGGTTTTGTAAGATTGATTGACTTTGATAGATTGTTTGTTATCATTAAAAATAGAGAGAATGTTGAACTTTTAGGTGTCAAGTCTTATTTTGATGATCACAAACATATCTAAGAGCCAACCTTTATCTAAGTTATATGTGTTAATTCTTATAGGTATATCAATTCATTGAACTATGATGATTGGAGAAAGAGTTATGGTTAGAAACTTTAAGTATTAAGAGAGTAAAGATCAAGTAAAGTAAGTTTGACAGTCCAATGGGTGTTGCCATTATCCAATAAGCGTTTTGACTCTATCAATAGGTGTTGAAGGAGCTCAACAGACATTAGAATATCACACTAGCTTAAGCAAAGTCTTTTAAATCTCATAATAGGTGTTGTCTTCTATTACAATAGGCGTTGGATAACTCAAACACATAAACTATGCACATTGAACTTTGTAACAATCATTGCAATTCGCAACATGCATTATTCTTAATCTCTCAATATGCATTGCATTTTTGCAATAGGTTTTGGACCAATTGACTTGAATTGAGCACTTCATAACAAGCATTACAATTTTGCAATAGGCATTGTTCTTAATCTCTCTACAACCATTACATTGTAATAGTAGGTATTAGACTAAATGACTTGAATTGAGCAAAACTCTTAAGATCTTAAAATGGGTATTGGAAAAGCTTCCTAGATTGAGCTAAAGTTTATAGGCCCTTCATTGAGGCATGCTCAATAACTCAATAGGCTTTATGGATGTTCAAAGGTTATTAGAAGTTCACTAATAGCTGTTAAAGTACTGTTAGAGATCTTAAAAAATAAAGCATCAAGTTCACACCTTCTTGGAAGTCTATAAAGGGCATTGTTCATATTTCAATAAGGGTTGACATTGAAGCCCAACAGGTGTTGAGATTTTCCAACAACCATTAAAGATAGTTGAATAAACACATGAGAAAGTCAAAGGAGGAGCATTGAGACAAACTTCTCTCTAACAGTTAGTCCCAATGGGCGTTTCATTTATACCAATAATCGTGGAAGTTATATTTTACTTGACAACCACCCATTTTCATGAAATCTATAATGGTTGATGACTCAACAACATGCATTAAGAATTCCTAATGAGTATTGAGTGTCTACATCTATAATATGATGTGATAGCTTTCTTTCTAAGGGTTCGTTCTTTATTTCAACCTATAAAAGGATCCATTCTCAATAGAAACAACAAAAAAATAGTTCAACCTATAAAATGATCCATTCTCAATAGAAACAAGAAAAAAATAGTTCCATTAAATGAGTATTCTATTATGAAAGCTATTTTCAAGTCAAAAGGATGAACTAAGAGTGATCTAGCAATCAAGAGAAGTTCATTATTTAAAACATGTAAGTGTCATCTTTAAAATAGAGTTTAAAGGACAAGCTTTCCAGATATTCTCTTAATACTCTCAATCAGATCAAACATACTTTATGAGTGTATTTTAAAGTATTTTATTACTTGAGTGAGAGAATTATCCTTATCTTTAAATTTGTATTTTGTTTGATAAAACCCTTGGTTAGGAGATCTTAAAAATCATACTTTGTGAAAGGTTCAAGTTAGTACCTGAAAATTATTTTGGGATAAGGTTTTAGTAGCATTCTTAAGTCTACTTGTAACGACTTAGTAGGACTTTAAAACTACTATTGTACTAATTGTTGATAACACCTTAAGCTATCTAGCTAGTTAAGGCTCTAGTGGGACTATTAGAGGAGAGAATGTAGGCAAGTTATGTCAAACCTCTATAAATCTTGTGTCATGATTCTTCATACATTTTTATGCTTAGTTTATATTTTTAATTACTTGTCATTGCCCTATTTAACCCCCTTCTAAGGCATTAAGGGACAACAATTAACATATATTTTCATAATGAGTGTATCCTTGTTAAGCTTTTCCAAGAATAAATTAGTATCAACCTTGCCTTTTAAAATCATTTTGTAAAAGAAATGAACTAAGTCTTTCATAATAAGCTCTTGGAGCTTGTTTCAAACCATATAATGCTCTAGTCAATTCATAAAAAATGATTTATGAAAACTTAAGACTTAAAACCTGAAGGTTGTTGAACATAAATTTCCATCTCAATGAGACCATTTAAGAATGCATTTTTCATATCCATTTTAAAAAGATTAAAATTTATGTGACAAGAAAATGGAAAAAGATTCCTAATGGCCTTTAATCTTGCTATGAAGGCAAATGTTCATCATAATCAATGCCTTTATCTTGGTTGTAACCCTTAACAATCAATCTAGCTATATTTCTTGTGATGAAACCTTAGTCATCTAATTTATTCCTAAACACCATTTGCAACGTACAACTAAATGTTCTTTAGGCCTAGGAACAAGTTTGCAAACTTTATTTCTCTCAATTTAGCCGAGTTCTTTTACATAACAATCACCAATTTTCATCATTAATAGCCTTATCAATTGACATTAGCTCAATTTATGAAACGAAAGCAAGATTATTATCTAAAAAATGTAATTGAGCTCTAGTACTTACTCCCTGTGATGTCTCACTAATGATAAGATCCTTTAGGTGATCCTTGGAGTATCTCCAATCCTTGAGGAGTCTGTGAGCTTAGTTCTCCTCTTGTTGAGGTTGAGGTTCCTCTGCTTAATGTGTTGGCTTATTATTTTCAAGATCAATCACATTTTCCTTAGGAGGTGAATCAAGTTCTATCTTTTCAAAGTCAATTACAAGATCATCAACAAAAGAACCTTTCCCAAGATCAAGTTTGCTAGACTAATCAAAACAATATTCAGAGACTCTTCAACCACTATAGACTTTTTGTTAAACACCCTATAGGCTTTGCTAGTGGTAGAATAGCCAAGAAAGATACCATCATCAGTTTTTGAGACAAATTTTAGTATTTAATATATAACATTTGCAATAAAAAACTTTAAGATATGAAAGCTTGGGTTTTCTTCCATTCCATAGCTCATAAGAAGTTTTATTTAAAATGAGTCATACAAAAACACAATTTGCAATAGAACATGAGGTATTGATGACTTCGACCTAAAAATAATTTAGCAAGTAATACTCATTAAGCATAGTCCTAGCCATCTCTTCCAATGTTCTATTTTTCCTCTCTATAACACCATTTTGTTGTGGTGTTCTAGGAGGAGAAAAGTTATGCAAAATTCCATTCTCCAAGTAACAGTTTTCAAAAGACTCATTTTGAAATTCCTTTCCATGGTCACTTTTAATAGAAGAAATGAAGTAACCTTTTTTCATTTTGAACTCTTTTGGCAAAACTTTTAAAAGCATTAAAGTATCACTCTTATGAGCAAGGAAGGCTATCCAGATAAATCTAAAGTAGTCATCAATAAGCATAAATGCATAATGCTTTCCACCCAAGATAACATTCCTAGTGGGCCCAACTAAGTCTATATGTATAAGTTGAAGAGGCTTAGAAGTGCTTACAACATTCTTAGCTTTGTAAGATGCTTGGTGTTGCTTCCCTATTTGACAAAGTCTATATGTCTTATCCTTTATGAACTTAAGCTTTGGAAGACCCTCTACTAGCTTTCCTTTTGACAAACTTTATAGAAGTTCCCTGCAAGCATGTCTAAGTCTTCTATGCCAATGCCAAGAATCATGACTAATATAAACAAGACACTTAAAGGATTAGCTAGTCAAATTTTCTAAGTCAATCAGGTAGGGTATTGCCTCCTTTTTCACTCTTAAAGACTACTTTCTTATCCATCAAGGTGGTAACCTAACATTCTCTAAGGTTAAAGGTGACTTTATTACCGTTGTTATATAATTGACTTACACCTAATATATTATGTTTCAATCCTTCAACTAAAAGAACATTATCATTGAGAGAACAACCTTTCTTACTAACAATTCTAATGCTAATTACTTTACCCTTGACATTGTTCCTAAATGTAACATTACTACCTTCCTTTTCTTTAATGGCTATGAGTATATTCTTAGTTTCAGTCATATTCTTTAATCATCAACTATCCACATGTTAATCATTTTCCTTTTTGGTGGCTTCTAAGCATTCCTACAAAACAAAAACATTTCATCTTTGTTTAGGTAACCAAACATACTTAGGTCCTTGAGGGTTAGGTTTAAAAGGATCCTTTAATTTGAGGTGTGCCTTTTTAATGTAACAAAATACATTTATATAGACATATCTCATGCAATAATGGCATTATAGTTTAGATTTGTGAGTCTTTCTCCTATGACTTCCTTAGCATGAGTAGGAAGCCTTCTCACACTTTGGTTATGTATGTGCATGCAAGTGCAAAAGTGATCGATAAAAGAGAATTTTTTATTTGTGTATGTGTGTATATGTGTGTTTGGACATGCCTCTCAGAGTACATGTGTATGGTTAGCTTTTTGAGGCGTAGTTTTTGAGCCTTGAGGAGATTCCCTTTACATTTAGGCTTAGAAGGCTTAGTGCTTGTAGCACTTTCATTCCCAACAACCTCAGTATTAGAGGTTTGAGGTGTAAATACTCTAATGAATGTAGAAGGAGAGGATGAAGAAGAGGAAGCTCCATTAAAGCCTAACCATGTCTCATAAAGGGTGGTCTTTCAGATATAATGAAAGTATCTAAAACTTCTTTCTTTCTGTGAAATATTAAGATGGAATTCCTAAGCTCAATTACTTCACTTTTAAAGTGTCATTTTCTTTTCTTAAAGAATCAAGATAGGATGATATTTTAGAAAGATTTCTAAGTATTTCTTGAGTTCTTCATTAGAAGTCCTGAAGTCACTTACAAGATCATTTAAGCTTTTAAATTCATCCTAAAGTTTTGAACACTTTTTCTTGTAAGATTTCATTTGAGATTTGTATTTATCACATCTCAAGGTCAAAGTTGTAAGAAGCTCATCATCCATATCATCTAACTCATCATAATCATGACATAAGTGTGAAGAAGTACTTACCTCATTAGTGGAGTTCTCTTGAGTTATAAAGCATAGGTTAGAAACTTTTTCATCTTCTTCTTCCTCACTTGAGTTATCATCCCAACTAGCTTTGAAGCTTTTCTTCTTTTCCTTGTCCCATTTCTTCTTTTTTCTTCAATTTAGGGCAATTGGATTAGATGTGTGCTTGCTTTCCAAACTCAAAGCAAGTCACATCATTTTTCTTTTCTTTAAAGGTTGGGGATGCTCTTTTGAAGTTTCTCCTATCTTTTCTTCTCTTTATGAGCTCCTTAGTCCTTTTTGAAGGCATTGCTCACTTTCATCACTATCACTAGAGGTAACTTCAACCTCTTTATCTTTGCTTAAAAACTGGATGCATTCGGTTAATATAAGTCTAATAAGGATCCATTACAACTTTAAGACCCAATAATAAGAGGAAGGCTAAAAAAGTTTAAAGATGCACTTGGAGCTTTTATATAAGGAATGATATGGAAAGAATTAGCCCAAACAGACTAAGGATTATATGAAGCCCAAATGCATGAAGATGAGAGGTTGGACTCTTCAAATGGAGTGCTTAATTTAATCTAATGGAGCTTAATTAATAAAGAAGACACCATTCGGTCATAACATGGAATTAAGCCCAAAATGTGAAGATAAGCCCAAATGTTAAAGATCCATGCCAAATTTGCTTACCTGGTATTAGTTGGCATTGTCTTCCTATTGCCATAAGGAATTCTTCTCATTGGTTGAATATCATGTTTCTTTTAGTTAGGATTCATTAGTTAGTTATTTATTTATGTAAGAAACCTTGAAATAAGGTGTTTTAATACTACAAATAGGATTATTTGCTTTTAATCTTTATGTGAGAGTGAGATTAGTTATCTTAATTGGTTTAGGAATTGTAAATTTTGCTAGAACATATAAGGTAGAATTAGAAAGGGTTTTTTAGGGTTTTCTTAACATTTGCTAAGGGTATTTAAGCCTCTATATTAATAAGAAAATACATGATTTTTGCTTAAACTTTGTGAGATTGATTATTTTATTGAGTTCTTATGTAGACTTAGTAAGAATATTGAAGGAGCTTGATAAACTCTCAAAATTAGTTTAATCCAGGTCTTAAATTACTTGTTTAATTTATGATTTAGATTAATACAACTTAAATCATATATTTCAGGTTACTAGATATAATTTTTCTAGAGATCTAGTTTAGATTGAAGGATTTATCTTCTTTTTAATCTTTGAATTATACTTGGGACTTTTATTCATTAAAAGGGTAAGAAGCAAAATCCACCTCATTTGTATCAAGACTTGAGATCAAATGCCTTCTTCTCAACCTTTTCATTCTCATCACCTTGTCCTCTTAACTTCTTCATTTCCTTATCCTTCTCCATTGCTAGCTCATGAGTGAGTAGCTTGCCAATAAGAACATCTATTTGCACCTTTCCCATTCTAGATATGATTATTGAATACTACATATTCTTGCACCAAACTTCTCAAGAGGAAGAGATTTAAGAATTTTAATGTTTACCTCATGGTTTATGAGAATTTTTTCCAAACTTCTTCATGTTTATGATAATGGATAGGAGTTTATTGGTCATGTCGATGATGTGTCATTATCTTTCATTATGAAGAGTTGTCACTTTGTTACATACATCTCTAACCTATTAGATTTTATAAGTGTAGTGTATTTATGGTAGTTCTCTGATCTCTAACCTATTAGATTTTATAAGTGTAGTGTATTTATGGTAGTTCTCTGAGGCCTTCCATAACCCATGTGTGGTTAGGTAATGTTGAACTCTACCAAACTCCTCTCTTGATAAGGAACTAAAGAGAATGACCATTGTTCTCTTGTTCTAGCCTTTGACTTTATTTGAGCTTCCACCCATTCTTCTCTTGGAATCAACTCTTCCCTACCATCTACCATTTTAGTTGGAGGCTTCCATTCCTTTGCTAAAATGTCCTATAGATCCACCACATCATTATTTAGATAAATCTCTATTCTATACTTCTAATGAGCATAGTCATATCCATTCAAGCAAGATTTTAGATGAGTGTGGATTCCTTCATTTGTAATGATCTTTTCCTTACACAATAAAGGCTTAAGTTGAGAACTTGGCTATGTGTCACTTATTGGCCCTTGTGTACTAAGAAGGGGGGGTTGAATTGGTGGGAAATTTAAGTTTTGGAGGAAAGGTTAGTGGTGTAAGTATTATAAGAAGTAGAAGAAGAATAGAACATTTAATAATTTATAGTGGTTTGGGTATTAATCAACCCTACATCCACTCCTCAATTCTTCTAATTAGGTGTTCCACTAATACTAAATGATGTTTTGAAAGCTCACACCTAACTTTATAACTTGTGTTTTGCAAAGACTCACACATAACCTTACAAGTGTTTCTCGAGGCTAATATTCAAACGAATATAAGAGTTTTCCATTGGCTAACAATTAAACCCAATCCCAAAAGGTGTTTATAACTCACACCAAACTTCTTACAACTCAAATACAAAGAGTGAATAAAAGGGAAAGAGTTGAGAAACAAATTTGCAAGAGTTTAGCCTTAGTAAATATTATTCTCTTGCATTTATGTCCATTTGATGGAGTATTTATAAGCTACTCCTTTTAAAGATCTCAAAAGTTGTAGTCAAAATCCTACACTTAATGCTTGTCAAACAAAATTGGCAGTCAAGAAAAGCATATTGTAGTCGAGACTCAAGTTTCACTTTAGATTTTGCTTGGTCATAGTCGAGATCATTAATTTTTATGTCTAACGGCTAGTGCATATGACAACACTACATTGGTTCTCTATAAAATTAGTCGTTGGCACCCATCTTTATGGCTCAATCATAACAAACATAAAACATTTATAATAATTATGGCTCACATTGCATTAGACAAGTTGTTGTTACTTTGGACCACAAATTAGCTTGTGTAATCTTTGATTGGTGTTGAAGGGGTGTCGCGGCCTCGACATAGTTGTAGTAGTTACGACTCTTGAAGAAGGATGAAAAGACATACCTTCATCAATCTGCTTTCGACTGCTTAACATATGGTAGTCTTTGATTGGTTCTTAAGAGTTCATCTTTGAAGATTAGTGTGTCGCAGTCGAAATTGCCACTATGATGCTTATCGCAAAACAAACTATCCAAATTTCTTCTAAGTTTTATCAAGGTAGCGGTCATACATAGGATCTGATTTTGATTTTCTTCTCTGTTCAACTTCCAATGAAATGCTAACTCTCTATTTTGTAATCGCACCACTTAGCAAAGATGATTAGAGTACTTCAATCTATATTATGAAGATCAAAATATAGTTTTGACTTAGGTTTGACCAACTAAGTCCAACAAATAAAATCCATATGCTTCTACTATTGAATATATCATGTATGCCATGTTATGTATTTGACCTTATGTCTCATATGCATTGAGTGTAATGAGTAGATACTTGTCAGATCCTAGTGAAAGCCATTGGGCAATTATTAAGAATATCCTTAAGTACTTAAGAAGGACTAAGGATGCATTCATAATATATGGAGGACAGGAAGACAAACTAGATATCAGTGGTTACACAACCACTAGCTTCCAGTCTGATAAGGATGACTTTTGATCATAGTTAGGTTATGTGTTTTACTTCCATGAAGGTGTAGTGAGCTGAAGAAGTTCAATGCAAGACACTATGCCCGATTTTATAATAGAAGCTAAGTACATAGCTACTTCATAAGCAACTAAGGAAGCTGTTTGGATTAAGAAATTTATCACTAAACTAGATGTTATACCTAACATTTCAAATCTAGTGTATGATAATAATAGAGCCATAGCATAGGCTAAGGAGCCAAGATCACATCAACTATCCAAACACATACTCAGGCATTTTCATCTCATTCGAGAGATCAATGAGAGGGGAAACATAAAGATATGCAAAGTGCCAATCAATGACAACATTATTGATCCATTCAACAAACCATTGTCACAACTAAAGCTTGAGAGTCATACTAGGTCAATAGGTATTATATATAATTTTGATTGGGCCTAGTGTAAGTGAGAGACTTTTAGTTATGTGCCCTAGGCCAATTCTTGTAATGGGTATTTTCTCAATAATGCCAAGGTTGAAATTTTGTTAAATTTCTCTTTTATATTTTATTTATGTCTAAATTATAAATTCCATGAATAGTTAATTCTATCTAATGTTATCAAGTATATAACTTGATAGTAAAATCTTTAGGTGTAAAGAATTTTATTCTAAATTATTCCTAGTCGGTTATTATTATTGGGATAATAATGAATGAATACTAGTATGTGTTTGATTGATGACTATGTTTTACTAATCATGCACATGTGATAGGAAATCAAACATATATATACATGTTTAAGAAACATTATACAAGATCGACCCTCTATGAGAACACGACATGAATAAATAGTCATAATTGATTCATATGAAATAGTATTAACTTAATTCTCTAACTTAAAAATCACCATGCATTCTAATATGATGAGCTCTATGTTTTGACACAGTCTAACATTATCTATAACAAGATAGTTATACAAACTGATATTAAAAATAAAGTAAATCATGTAGAAGAACATGAGTGATTGAGAAGGAATTTATTCTTTATGTATTTATGAAAAATATATCCCTGGGCCCCTCAATAAGTTAAACTAAAGAGATTGCATGACCATATGGAAATGAATTGATAAAGGTTATGACCATGCATAAATGAATTGATAGAGGTTATGACCATGTAGAAATGAATTGATAAAGGTTATGACAATGCATAAATGAATTGATAAAGGTTGTTAATGCCAATTTACAGCAGAATACCTAGAGATCAATAAATAATTAAACTACATAAGGATGACATGATCCATGCCTTGCATTCAATTGAGATATAATGTGATAAAAATATTATACTACTATTTGTGAAATAGGTTAGGTTGAATAATTGACCTTCACATAATTTGGATAGTCATAATATTTTGCTAGAGGCCATTTATGACTTGTGAGCCAAAATAGACTTTGGGCCACTGCTAACATTATGTGAACCTACAGGGTTGCACATATAGATAGGTTTAAAATGGAATTTGGTTTTTTTTACTACTCTTTCTATTGATAATTAAGATAATTAAAGATATTATCTAAATTATTTAGATATCTATTTCATTTTAAAGGTTAAAATGAAATAAGATATTTTCCTATCTATATCTTTTAAGATATAGAGTTGGCATAAATATCTTAATGGTTAAGATATATATGCATGTTTTAGGGTTTTCTAAAACACATAAACATTCATGTTTTCCTAAAACATTTCACGGAGAGAGAGAGAGAGAGAGAGAGAAACCCTAGTGCTAGCACATTTTCAATTTGGAGAAAGCCTATTTGTGTGGATACCTGCAAAGGGCATTCATCAATTTTGTAGTGTCTCAATATAATGATTTACACTCCAAGTTCAAGATTGGTATTACTGGTGTAAACCCCCTCTCTACTTTCCATCAATCTCTTCTCTCTTACTCAAATTGGAAAGGTTTTCATATACTTCTTTTCGATTTAATCAAATCACACGGATCTTTAATGGGATTTTATGTAAAAAAAAGTTGTTGTTTTTCTGCTGCGTTTATTCTACAAATCTCAACATTGTGGCCCTTACATAAATGGGAAAACATTGTTAAGAAAAATTATGAGAATAGGTTAGTATTGGATTATTATGGAGCATGATTCCATTCAAATGGTTTGATGCTGCTACTATTATAAGTGTCAGATTCATGACAACTTCAATCACTTGCCACCAATTATGCTGCAGAACCTGACTTTACCATGCTCATTTACAACATGGGGGATTGACATGATCAAAGAAATTAAAGTATCTTCTACGATAAGGTATAAGTACATTATGGTCATAATGAATTATTTTTCAAAATGGGTATAGGCTTAATTTTAAAGTAAGTTAGGGGCAAAAACAAATGGCCTGATTTATTGAGAAGAACCTCATTTGTCATTATAGGGTGCCACATCATTTCATTATGGATAATGCGATTCATTTTCAAGTTAAGGTTAAAGTGATCTTGAAAAAAAATATGGAATAACCCATCATAAGTTATCACCTTACAAACTACAAGCTAATGGAGTAGTAGAGGCAGCTAACAAGGATGTCAAGAACATCCTTACCAAGATGATGGTGACTTACAAGAATTGTATAAAAAGTTGTCCTTTGCTCTATGGGGGTATCAAACTACATTAATAGGAATGATGCCATATTCCTTTATGTATAGGATAAAGGCAACATTGCTAATTAAAGTGGAGGTGAAGTCTCTGTAAGTGTTAATTGAGTCGAGGATTCTAGAGTATTAATGGGTGAGAAGTCGATTTGAATAGTTTGCTCTCTTAGATGAGAAGAGGTTAAAGGCTCTCTACCACATCCAATTATACCAGGCTAGGATGACTCGCACATTTAATAAAAAAGTAAAAGTAACCACTATAAAGGTCAGCGACCTGGTGTTGAAACGATAAGACCATAAGCTTAAGATCATTGAGGAAAGTTCAGGCTGAACTGGAAAGCTTCTTGTGTGGTCAAATAGATTTATTTGGGAGGTGTAGTGAAATTACTAGATCAAAATGGGAATGAATTCTTCTAGCCAGTAAACCTAGATAGGTTGAAAAAGTATTTTATGGGAATGTGAGAAAAAGTAAAATTAGTCTGTTAAGTTAAAACCCATGAGGGTGACTTAGGCAAAAGATAGGGCATTGAAAAAAAAAGAGAAAAAAGAACAAAAAAAAGAGAAAAAAAGTAGTTTGCTAAGTCAAAAACCCAAAAGGATGGCTTAGGCAAAAATTATGACATAAATAATAAATATAAGACAAATATAATAAACAAAGCAAAAGGAAAAAGTGTGTTTGACCACTGGGGATAACTATTAGGGGATGATGAAATATAAACTAGTGGTTAAAGGAGTGGAAACGAAAGGCTAAGAACTAATGAAATGAAGGCATCGAGTGAGGCAATCGGATGATCTAATGTGCCAGTATTAAAAGTAATAATCATACGTTCAATTAATGTGTAAATGCACAAAGTAAATGGTTAATGTTAAGTATAATATCATATGGAAATACACTGGCGTAATTAAAGTAAATTCAATTAAATATGTCTTCAAACTATAACTAAATATATCAAAAATTCTTCTAGTAAAGTTTCATTGTTTGTTAATGCTTTGATAAGGTGGAAAGAACTCTACAATTCTAAAAGTCGCATAGCCATGACATGTAATCAGCATCATCCTCAAAGGCATGATCCATAATAGTGAAGATATCTTAAATATGGTAATTGGCCCATGTGGACCAAACTTTACCTAGGAAGCTCTAGGATAATGAGCCCTCGATGAAATCCATTTTGTGTTGAGGAGTGCTAAACTGGCAATGCACTTAGGCTAGATCATAGAAGGTGCTAGATGCCAAGTTGGAATAATCACGTAGTCTCTGTAGGTCTTTAAAGTAACTCATAAGAGTCTTCACAATGGTCAAGTCCAGCTAATGTTAAGTAGTGATGTGTGTTTTCCCTTGGCACTAAGAAGGAGGGAGGGGATGGGGGTTGAATTGGTGTTTAAAAATTTTAAAGACAAAGAAGAGGGGAAGAAGAATGAGTAGAATGGAGACAACGATTTACAGTGGTTTGAGTATAATTGACCCTACATCCACTCCCCAATTTACTAATTGGGTATTTCACTATCTCAAGGTGTTTTCAAGCTCACACCCAACTTGTACAACTTGTGTTTTGATGGCTCACATACAACCTTACAACTATGTGTTTTTAGGCTAACACACAACCTCACAATAATGTGTTTTTAGTCTAACACACAACCTCACTTAAGTGTTTCACTACGCTCACACTTGAACCTTTCTTGAAGTGTTTTTACAGGTAACACTACAACATCACAACTTGGTGTTTAATGCTCACACCTAACACTTATAATTTCATAAAGAAAATTGAAGAAAATGAGTAGCAAAGATTGAGAGCTTTAATTACTTGTAATAAATTTCTTAGCAACCTAATTCATGGCTGTTTGGTGGAGTATTTATACCCAAATTTCACCAAAGAAATGTTGCAGAACATAGCTCACAAAATCTTTGAGACATGCTTGACAGATTATGCATTAAATGCTTGACAATCTTAATTCATGGTCGCTACTACTCATTAGTGATCGCGAAATCAAAATTTCTGAAGGAAAATCCCGTTTATGTCTAACGGCTAGTCCACGTGTTAGCTTCTGATTAGTTCATCAAGAAAATATAGTCGTTGCCCTTTTACCTACTTTTAGAAGTCGCGGTCACAAGCTTTCTTGTACAGGATGCGACAGAGGATGCAAATTCATCTGTCAAAAATGGTTATCTTCTCCTTCACTATTCGCGGTCGCTAACAACAAGATGCCTTCACGAAATTTGACTTTCAACGGTCTGCTGGAACACATGTCATGATGTCGCTGTGGACTTGCTTCCTTCTTGAGTCACTTCGAAATTTGCGGTTGCGACTAAGGCTTGACACACACCGTGATTTCGTCTGTCAATTTTGGACTCTTTCATTTAGATGAATCGAGGCCGAGAATAGCTCCGCGATTTCGCCTGTCTGCTTTTTAGCAATGCTTCTTCACATATCGCGGTCGTGAATACAAAGTAGCGGTCATGATTTAAAAGTCATTTTTCATACTTCAAGAATTTTTTAGCTTCATCCAACTTCCAACTTAGATAAAAACTAAAGGCTGTAAAATAACACTAATTTGAAATATTAAACATGATCAATCTCCTTTGTCAAGATCAAAAGAGGTCCAAGACTTGGGTTAACTACCCTAGTCCAACAATCTCCCCCTTTTTGATTTTGACAGCTTAGATTGACCCTTAGTAACAATAATGCAGAACAAATGAAGTTGGAGTGTAAATAATGATTCAATGAACACTTAAGATAAAAAGTTGCTAAGTATATCTTTCATTCAAACAAAGTGAATTCAAGAAATAATAAGTATGATGCTCCCCCTTAACTTATGCTATAATTTTTAGACTTAGATGTTTTCCCCCTTAAGCTTAGGTTCATATACAATCTCTCCCCCTTTGGTAAGATAAGAAAAAGGGTGAATTAGGGAGAAAGTAACCTTATGCATAAGTAATAATAAGGAGCAAAAGTAAATATTAAAAACCATTTGATAATAATCACATAAGATCACAATATAACAAAGAAACAACTTTTATTTATTTATAACTGTGGGATCGCATACTTTTAAACATAAAAGAAAGAAAATACAAAGAGATCCCTAAACTAGAAAGTAGAAGACTCATCATCA
>CATIWR010183290.1:0-14429 GCA_949677035.1 Omphalea diandra | reverse complement strand
TATATATATATATATATATATATATATATATATATATATATTGGAAGCCACTCACACAAATCAACATAAAGATTTTATAGTGGTTTGGCAACGTGCCTACTTCAATCTGCAAGCTTCCACTTAAGTATTTCTATTCTTTTTCTAGGCTCAAGAACCCTTCCTTTTCAAGCTTAGGAAGAACCTTTGCAGTTACTTTCTTTTACAAGGAATAAGAGAGCCAACCCAATCCATTGGTAATTTTATAGGCACAATACCATTCTTTACAACCACTAGTTAGGATACATCCAAGTAGTGTTAATGCCTCTCAATTAGGTAGCAAATACACTTTAGTGTATAAGAAAACCTACTCTCAAAAGAGTAACAAAATAAATCTCACTTTACCCAAAATACAAGTAACACCACAAAAGGTTTACATAAAGAGTTATAAAGTTGTTTATGATTGTTCGCCAAAGTCTCTAACCTTTGTTTGGTCTTCAAAAATTTTCTTTACATATCTAAACTACAAAGCTAGCCATTTTAGTACTTAAAGTTAAGTTTGATAGTTTTTCCTAAAATTAGTCATTAACTGAGACAACACTTATTATTTCTCATCAATGCCAATTGAACTTTTAATTGATATCTCCAATGCCTGTTATCAATCTCCCTCACCCATTGATCTCAACTTCAATTCATGTTGGCTTATGATTAATGCCTATTATGGATTTCTCAAAAAACATGAACTTGATGCTCTATTTTTCAAAGTCTTGCTAACATGCTTCAATGCTCGTTAAGCAATTCACAATACCCATTTGAAACTCCTTTAATGCTAGTTGAGAAGGGCTAATAGCCATTTCAAGTTATAGAAGCTTTAGCAAAGTCTTAGGCACTTTTCCAATGCTCATTGTGAATATGCAACACCTATTACTTGGTTAGATCAATGCCCATTGCTAAACCATAATGCTTATGGAGAGGTCCAGAGTGTAAAGCTCATCCTGGAGCACTTCTCCTACACCTGTTGCAAAGGGACAATGACTGTTGTGAGGTTTAAAAAGCTTTTGGGCATCTACAACACTTATTCAATGCCTATTAAACATTCTCCAAATGCCCATTGTTCATTCTTTAACTCCCATTGAATTTTCTCAATGCCCATTGGAGACTCGCAACGCTTGTTGGAAAGCATTATCACAACATTCTCCTCATATAGGATATAAAAACACTAAAATACAAACATTAAAACTTCTTAAGGTTTTGTCATTGTTTTATTATCATTCAAAACACATCATTCAAAGTAGAGAAGTAATGCCAATTCCTTGCAGTTACTTGTTCTTCAAACATTTTCCCCCTCAACACAACATTCACCCATTTTTTAAATGATGACAAATCCAAGATGCTTTGATACCACAAATACAAAACTTAAAACACAGAGGATACCAAATGTTTCAATATAAAAACATAAATGATGTTTACAAGGCTGGATATCACATATGCCACATAGGATACCCATTGTTCGATGTTAAGCACATACTAAATGTTATCCTACCAAAGGAGTTCAAAGAAGTGCATATAATCAAATAAGTGATACCAAATAAATATCAATTTAAGCAATCAATCATTTAATCAAAGCATCCATAAAAATTTTCTCCCTGTTGCCCAAAGCAAAAGAAAAATACTCCCCTGAATGAATTTTTATCGACATTCTCAAAGCAAACACCTAAAATACATAACACTTGGTGAAAGAAAACTCCCTCTGTCTATTTTCTTTCTTTTAACAAATGTCATAAGATATTCAAACAATAATTCAGTTAACATACTTAGGGGCATATGTTCTATTCACATGTTGAGAAAAGCAAGAGAGGAAGAATAACTACTAGAGTTCATCATCCAAACTGCCCCTTTGCCAAACCATATTAAATAATAAAAAGGGATAGAGATACATTATATATTATGATTTCCCAAAAATAAAAATGTCTTTTGCAAATTTTATAGCTCTAATCATCATTTAATTCTCCATTTTGAGCAAAGAGTGAGAAGCTTTCGGACTTGCAAAATTAAACTTTCTTTGTTCCTATTTTCTTTTAGGTCTATGGGGTTTAGTAGCATTAGCATGTTCATCTCCCAATCTAGCATAACAAATGTATGCTTTGTGGCGATATTTTCCACAATAAACCATTACCATAGAAATGTTTTTCTAAGCTATTGTGTAGAGTAAGTGTAAGGTGGCTTCCTAAAAGATTGGTGCCTAAAATGTGAAGTTAGCTAAGCATTTTTGAAATACTTCGCTCCAAAAATAAAGGCATGATTTGCCTTTATATTGTGAGAGTGTGCATGTGAGCAATAATGAACCCATACATAAGTCTTTTGCATATATAGCCTAGAGTAAGTGTGATCATGTATAATTTTTCTTCTAGGTGTAAAGAGCACATTTTGCCTTCTTAGCTTTTAAGATGTGTGCATAAAAACATGATTAGCCTTTTCCTTAGGTTTTTTGGTGTATGCATGTGCTAGTGTTGTGCTCTTAGGCTTTCCATTAACATTAGCCTTTTGTGAAGAGCTTTGTGATTCAACATCTTAAAGACTAGGTGTTCTAGAAAATAAAACTCTAACAAACAAACTTTTAGAAGTAGAGAAAGAGGCATGACTATATCTAATGCCAAGTTTCATACTAATGTCACTTTGAGAGCCCAAAATTAAATATAGTTTTTATTTTCCTTTAACAAAATTTGAAATAGACTTTTTCAAGTCCAAAACCTCATTTTTTTAAACTGTCATTTTGTTTGGAGATAATTTCATAAAATTTATTTTCATAATTTGACTATTCTTTTTCTCTTTCCAAAGTGTCAATTTATAATTTTAAAAATTATCTTTCATTTGAGTCAGAGTAAAATGCTTTTAAAAGTAGTTCTTTTTTTTCTTTTCTTTTCTTAAACAATCAACTTCATTTAGAAGCTCATCCTTAATTTTAGAAATGGAGGAAATTTAATTTTGCAAAGATCCATTTTCATTTATCAAAATCTATTTCCATAAAAAGATTTATCCAAATCATTATTTCTTAATTTTAGAGCCTCAATAAGTTTTTCTATAATGAACATATCATTGATATCATCATCAAGTTCACATACCTCATTTGGGGAGACCTCATTCGATTCACCTTCCATGGCCATTGGATATCTAACTTTCACTTTCTTTTTGTCTTTCATCTTATTTATTTTCTGTTGTAGGAGAATTCATCATCACTGTGGATATGGAATTCATTAACCTCCATCTCCTTATTTCCTCTTAATAGTGGTCTTTTTGCTCTATTGACATGTTATTTCCTTTAGTTTGAGTTTGTCCATTCTTGGGAAAGCTTCCACAGTAAAAATACTTAATGGTTGCCATGATTATATACCTCTTGCATTAAAGCTTTAAAGGAGGTTAGGTTCTAATACTAATTATTAGAATGAGATGGAAATGTGGCAACCTAAGAGGGAGGTAAATTGGGTTATAAATAAAAATACAAACAACAGTAGAAATAGTGGAAGCCACACACACAAATAAACACAAAGATTTTATAATTGTTTGGCTATATGCCTACTCCACTCCCCAAGCTTTTACTTAGGCCTTTTTACTCTTTTTCCATGCTTAAGGACAAAAATTTTCCTTTTTCTAGGCTAAGGAAGTATCTTTCCTTTTACATGCTCGAGGACAACCTTTCATTTTTTAGGCTCAGGAAAAACCTTTATAGCTACTCTCTTTTCCATGAAACAAAAGAGCCAACCCAACCCCTTGGTAGTTTTCTAAGCATAATACCAACCTTTTCAATCACTAGTAAGGATAGATCAAAGTAGTGTCAATACCTCTCTATTAAGCAACAAATATACTTTAGTGCTAAAGAAAACCTACTCTTAAAAGAGTACAAAAAGAAATCTCACTCTACCTAAAATACAAATAACACCACAAAAGGTTTGCATAAAGAGTTATAAAGGTGTTTACATTTGTTCACTAAAGTCTCTAACCTCTTTCCAGTCTTAAAAAATGTTAATTATAGACCCAAACTACAAAACTAGCTATTGGAGTACTTGAAGTTACGTTTGACAATTTTTCTTCAAATTAGCCATCAAAGGGGACAACACTCATTGTTTTCTCATCAATGCTAGTTGAACTTGTAATGGATAGCTCCAATGCTTATTATCAATCTTCCACACCCATTGATCTCAACTTCAAGGCCAATAGACTTATGATCAATGCCTATTGTAGATTTCCCAAAAGCATGAACTTGTTACTATATTTTTCAAATTCTTACAAACATGCTTCAATACCTATTCAATAATTCACAATGTTTGTTAGAAACTCCTTCAATGCTTGTTGAGAAGGATTGATGCCCATTTTATGTTCTAAATGCTTTAGATCAATCTTGGGCACTTTTCCAATGCACGTTATCAGTATACAACACATGTTACTTAGCCAGATCAACACCAATTGCAAAATTATAATGCATATGGAGAGGTATAGTGTGTAAAGCTCATCTTGTAACATTTCTCCAATGTCCGTTGCTAAGGGACAATGCCATTTGTGAGGTCTAAACAGCTTTTGGGCATCTACAACACTTATTCAGTGACCATTAAGCATTCTCCCAATGCTTGTTATAGAGTTCAACACCATTGTTCATTCTTCAGCTCCCATTGAATTTTCTTAATGCATATTGGAGACTTATACGCCTGTTGAAAAGCATTATCATAACATTCTCCTCCTATAGCATATAAAAACACTAAAATACAAATATTAAAACTTCTCTAGGTTTTATCATTATTTTGTTATCATTCAAAAGGCATCATTCAAGGTAGAGAAGTAATGGTAATGCCTTAGGGTCACAAGTTCTTTAAACATTTTTGCCCTTTACACAATAAATTCCTCACCAAGTTTCTCGTATGGATCTCATCCAAAAACACACATATATTATTTTATAGGTTAAGCATAGGATTGATATCATGATTGATGGCTATAGGTTAGAGGCTATAAGTGAAGGTTTTAAGTTATGTATAATATATTGTCAAGTCAAAACATTGTTTCTTCGTAATTCCCTATAGTAATGACATATATGTATATTTAAAAGAGTTATATATGTATTAAGTAAATTCTAAATTGTATCTTATATTTTCAGTAACCTCAATAAAGTCTAAGTATAAATAATGTGATATGTATATGTATAAGGTTAATATAATGTAAAATGATTATTATGTAAGATTAATGGAAATGTGTTGAGGCATACTAAGATTTATGGTCTATGTAAGATAAGTTTTGAATGCTTATGATAATGGAAAGGATGTTAAAGCTAGAATAACCTAAGGTGAAACCTTAATTCTAAGATTGTCTAAATGGGAGAGTTTTATGTTTAATAATATTTATCTAATGAATGTAAGAAAGGGAAAGGATAATAAGGAATCAATTGATGAGCATAGACTTCCCTAGTTATGACATGATAAAAAAAATGAATTAAATACTTATAGTATAATGTAAGAAAGTGTTCTTATGAAATGTTTAGGATCAAGCTTAGCCTAAATCCTTATTTTTCATTTGTACTATCCTAAGAATCTAAAAGTGGGACAAATAAAAGCTAGTAAGATGTATGGACCAACAAGTATAAATTTTAGATTCAAGGTATTAGAGAGCTTCAAAATAGTAATTAGGCATGTTATGGATAAATGAGGCCTTAACCCTTCCTATTCCCTAACTCTTATGTCAAAAAATGGTTAGTTTATGCTAATGAAAGGCCTAACACTCTCACATTTTCTTACAAGCTCAACTTCCTTAGTTTTATAAACATGTGACTATATTTCCTCATCAGTTGGCCTTCTTTGTACTAAACCATGCATCAAGTTTTGTCTAAGCATCCTTCTCAAATTTTTATCCATGTACAAATGTATTGCTAGTTCTACCTGAACCATTATCTTGTCCTTTATCCTTCCCCCAGGTTCTTAAAGTTTTAACTCTTCCATTTTAACTAAGTTTTATGGTGTATATGAGTTGTCCCACTTCCTTTATGAGTTCTAAGAGTTGAAGGAAATAAATCAATTGAAGATGTTATAATGCCAAATAAATGAATGTGTGCTTGAAAGAAAATGAAACATAAGCAAAGAGTAAATACATTGCCTTTCATCCTATTTCTTCCACATATGTACATATAGAGGCCTTTCCTAAGATAGGTGGTCAATCCAAATACTAATATAGGGTATTGAATTTGAAGGTCTCTTGGACAAACTAAAGTTTTTGGTGAGTATAAAAGTGATGAAGCCTGTACACATCTTGTACTTAAAAGCTAAGGGAAATATTTGTAAATAGAGTGGGCATGCTTTAGGGCTTTATGATAGGAATTCAAAAATTATGCTTTCGAATGAGTTATGAGACTGGCAATGTATCAATAAAATATTTATTTTTATATACTTAGTAATGGTCAATTTATCTTGATCAGCTGACCATAATTTTTTGTGTAAAAAAATCCTTCATTTGGGCTTTAATGGGGCATTTTCCTAAGGTAGTGTAAAAATATGCACTTAAGAAATGACCAAAATTCCATAACTACCAATCTAAACCAATATTGTGCTAAAATGCAAAGATTTAGGCTTTTATTCCGCAGCTTTAATGTTCTTACATGCACCTATTTGATTCAAAAAGGTTGCAGTAGATGGCTCCCATAAACTTGGGGGATGATTATTGTATACCCTCATTGGACATACCTTAAGGTACTAAGCTTGCAAGTGAAAAACCTTTTGCACCATATCTAAGCCCGAATGGAGATTATGTCCCAAGTTTGAAGAGCCCATTAAGTATCTAAAGGGCTAACCTAGTGCACATGGTGAAGTGTAAAGACTACATGAATGAAAAGAGAACTTGATTAATAAAGGAAATATATAAATATAAACCAAAGATTTATGAAGTCAACTTCATTAGTCCCTAGTGGAGTAGCCATTATAAGCACTTAAATTTTTTCATGGCTACGCTCATGGAATCTTGGTTATGACTCCTAACCTTTTAACAACCATTAGGGGCTTGAGAAAATGAAGGTCATATGTTACTGTAACCCTATTTTATCACACATAAAAGGATCATTGGGGATCCTAAAAAGGACCTCTTAGTGGATAAAAGCCCTTTTTGACATTAAGTGGCTTATAACGAGCTAAGGTAAGATAGTACTTTGGTACTACCATAAATACTTAACTAAAGTCGCACCCAACTTTGGTCAGGACAAAATTCCAAGTAAGGATGGATTTTGATCCTAATAGGTCAAATAAAAGGCCTAACTCATTTTCACCCCATTAGTGCTCACATGCAAGATATAAGGATTTAGCCTTTGAGCAATCAATGGTTCATTTTTATATCTTGCCACTATTTGTCAATCTCCTATTCATCCTCCTAGGCACATGCATATAAGTTAAGCAACCATCCATAAACATTTATGTTTGCAATTCATGAATATGATGTGCATGATGCTTGAAAGAAAGAAATAATATATACAAGGCTATGATGGGGTACATAATCAAATGGTGGAATTATAATGCAATTAACACGAATAGGTATAAAACAAACATTAATCATCTTTCTCAACCTACAAAAATGAGCATAAATTAGTCCACAAAACATAGGTTAAATAAAAGGAAAATAACCTATTAGTTTACTTAAAATGAAAAATTAAAAGGGAAGCATAGTACCTTAACCTTATCGTTTAGGATTGTGAGCACCATCGATTTTTTGGCTTACGCTTGAACTAGTGAAATCTTACTTACAACTCTTACCTTTGATTGATCAATGGGGAATTGAAATGGTAGGGGTCATACATTAGTACAACCCCAAGTGGTGGAATGTGTTTAAAATCATCGAGGATCCTTAATGAGGCCTCTCATAAGATAGAAGCCCTTTTCTTAAGTTATGGTCAATAAGGGACCGAGGTGGGATAATACATTAGTAACATCCCTAATCTAAATGAAGTCACCATCCAAACTTGGTTGGGATAAGAATCTAGACAATGATAAATTCTAAGCCTATATAAATCATTTAGAAGGTCCAATCCATCTTCGCATTATCAGAAAATTGGGTATGACTTATGGAAGAGGTTAAGCACCCCCCAAACAGCTCGGATTCAGGGATCTAACCTTCGACTATTTTAGTGTTATTGTTATTGATTAATCTAATTATTGATACTATGCATGTTTTTAGTGCATTATATTAAGCATATCATCTTCAAAGCATTACACACATGCGTCATGGGGTGGGGATACAATAATATCTCACATTAATATTCATGCATAATAACAAAAATAAATACGCAACACCAAGGAAACATGCATGTCAACCTATAACAAAGGAAGCAACATGCTAGTATCTCACTAAGAAAAAAATTAAAAAAATAAAGAAACTAAATTATCCAAGATCCATAAGAAATCATCAATCATCAAATTACATACTCTATAATTATCTCTAAGCTTAGGGGCCTAACATGCATCTATGTCTAAGTATTATGTTACCCATAATCATGACATCATATGAACATATATGGATAATGACAATAGCAAATAAAGTGCAATACATAAAAATAGAAAAACAAAGCAAAACATATAATGCAAGAATTATATGCAAATGCACTTGGATGGCCTTAAGCAGGTCATCCAATTATCATATTTTAGAATCCTATGACCATTAGATCCTCATCCAAAGTTGCTAAAAAGAGCTAGAGCATCCTTATAGATATCATTAACCATTTAAAAGGGCCAAGATATCAACATGTCCAAATAAGAAACTTATATAAGTCAATGATATGCATTACGCATTAAACATAAAAGATAATAAAGTTGGGGATCATAAAGTGTTAAAGTTGGAGATTATAAAGTGTTAAACATTATTTCTTAGTTCCATCATATGATCTCTCAAAAAGATGATGGAAAAAATGAACAAGCTAGGTAGCTAGCTATTTATTCATAATGATGATGGTAATAACATATAAACAACTAACTATTACAATCAACATAAAGATATAATGCACTCAGAAGGTCATTAGGAGCTAAAAACCCCATCTTAATCATCTATAGAATGATATAAAAAAATAAAATATATGATGGAGCAAAAGAAAAGGCATGAAAAGGGTGAAGTTGAAAGTTTTAAAACTATTGAAATAAAGCCCATCAACTTCATCCTAACACCAATTATTTGAGGAATATGGGTCATAGGCCTAAAACATGCTTTATTGCTCCATTAAAGATCCCAAGATACCATAAGAAACCTCAACAATATAAAGAAATGAATAAAGAGAGAGAGTTGAAACAAGTTATCTTCCCCATCAAAGTGGGTTGTATATATCAACTAGTGGTTTATACAACCTACTTAGTGAGCTGTTAGACCACAAACAAGTTTGTACAAATTATTGCAACTAGTTTTGGACAAACAAAAAGAAAAAGAAAAGAGAGGAAGAAGAAGAAAGGCAATGGATGCCTTTGATGCTCTTTTCCACTTATCTTGCCCTTATATACACTAGGGTATTAATCAATCCTTCAAAATACAAAAGTAATGCACAAAATCAAGTCTTAATGGCTTTAAGTCTACCTTGGATCTTTGTGTGAGTGATTATGTGTTAAGTTTCTAGGTTTTAGGTGAGTTGAGTAGCAATTTTAGAAGAGTGACTATAGGATTCAAGACCTCTCCATATTTTAAATAAAAGGGATATTTATAGGGAAGGAATGGGTGCACCTAAGCCAAAATGGTTAAGGATGCATCTAATACTTGGTTCTTAATAGATAGGATTGACGAATGTTTTGAAATTATGGTTTTTAATTTATTTGTACAACCAAGAGGTGGTTGTACAAAAGGTTTTTAAAATTAGGGTTTTTAATTTATATGTATAGCTAAGAGGTGGTTGTACATACTTAAAGTTAGTTGTACGACCATCTAAAAGTCAACAGTCAACTATTATAGAATTTTCTCTCTCTTAGGCTTAAGAGCTTGAATGTACAACCATGTAAGTTAGCCTTATAACCATCTAAAGGCTTATTAATGGTTTTTGAGTTGGGCTTGCTTTGGGCTTGGTCTAAGGTTCCTCCTAAGCCTCATTTCTCTTATACTTTAGGGAATTGATTATATTAGTTCTCATCATTGGTCTTGCATCCTAAACCCCAAAATTTAATGCTTGCAGTTTTCTACTACTTTATGGTGCTTAGAAAATGGTATTTGAGAAATAACCATTAAATAAAGCACAATAAAGTAATATTGAAATGTTAACATTAGAAAGGATACTGAAGCATACAACTCTTTTAGTAGCTCCTTGAGTAAGCACTATAGTCCTTTGGATGTCTTAACAACTTTCTAGCAAATTCTAAGCTTATTCTAGGAGCTTTTATAGTAGGTACTTATATCTATTATATGCCCCTAATAGCTCGCAAACATGTACTGGTGCCTTAGCAACTTTATTGTTGGTACTAAGCTTATTATAGTAGTTTTCTTATAAGTTCTAATGTCGATTGTATACCTCCAGTAGCTCTCAAGTAAGTACTGGGTGTTTTAATAGCTTTCTACCAAATATAAAGCTCATTATAGTAGCTTTCTAGCAAGTACTAATGTCAATTATGTATCTCTAGCATTTCTAAAACACGTATTAGATGCCTAGGTAGGGAGTCTCAAGTAGTCCTTCCAACTAGATAAAGGTTCAACAATTTTCTAACAGGTACTAATAGAAGTTTCAAACTTTTGATAATCATTCTAGCATGAAAAATTGGTTTAGTAAGCTTTATATCATCCATTAGGGAAGATTTTATGTCATAATAGCCCTTTTGATGTCCATTGGGGATGAATCAATATGTGGATAAACATTTTAAAGTATAAATTATCCAAGGAACATTCTAGCTGTCATTGGGGGTAATCCTTCTTTTAAAATGGTTACATTGTGGTATACTTGTTTAAAAAGCCCTTATATTATCCACTAGGGATAATTTTTAATGTCCCACAGGTAATTCTATAATTCTTAAAGAGGCATGAGGGGAAATTAAATATTTTGATTCTTGAAAAACTTAGGGGCAGCTTGGTTATTTCACTATAATTTTCCTTTTTCTTTATTCTCCTTCCCATTTTCATCTATAAATGCATCAATGTGTTGTATAGACATATAGCTTGTTTATAAAACCAACATAAATAAAGTTATAATGTAGTAGTGTAATTTCTCAATACAAAGTGGCATTAGTTATCTTTATAGACAAGGCATGTCTGCATAGACAACCCCTCTATATAATGGACTGCAATATACCCTAGCTCATTTGTGTTATTTCTTCTCCTTCTATCTACTTTCTCTCACTTTAAATTCTTTAAACTTAAATATATAGCCTTCATTTACATAGAGTTTAATGTTAATGATGTGATGTTTGATGCTCCTACTGACTTTCTTGAAGGGGACGTTGTTGTTTTATGATATTGTAAAAGCTCTGAAGAATTCTTGGGGCTTTGATTTTATGTCCACCGTCGTGAGTGTCTCGTCTAAGATCATGTTGAAAGGCCTCGAGATGGATTGGCACATGTTGATCGTATACAATTTTATTTCTCATTCGACCAACGCGACTTTAGGTTTGGTAGGTAACATTTCTCTACTTCTTCTTATTTTAATTTTTTTATTTATTCTTTCTTTTTTCTTTGACTTTAACACTTTGGATTTTTTGAGGAACTGCTTTGAAATTATATTATGCATGTGAACATTAGGTTAGTTCTAAAGAATAGATTAAATTATAGGACCTTTAGTTCTAAAAAATATATTAAATTATAGGACCTTTAGAATTTTTTGAATTTGTTTGTTGACCACCAATTATCTGATTCCCTCGATTTGCATGCTTTGTTTGTTTCTTGATCCCTACGCATAAAAATTACTTGAGTAAGTTAATGAAATAATTATGGGAGATTAAAATGCATACTTATAAGGCTTGGTAATTTACTTTTGAATTTCATATCAAAATATTGCTTGAATTATGATGATCTTTATGAATTTTTTATGGATATTGTGACTTAACCAAAATTAGGAATTCCATGAAATTTTACAAATAAATTTATTTTTTGTAATTTTTCATAAAGTTTCGCAAATTGTTTCCTACATTGCTTGTGATTTTGTAATGGTACTATGAACATTCATCATTCATAAAGTTTAATAATTTTTTGCTTTACCCTCATATTCTTTATTATTCCCTATATGTTCTTGTATATAAAATATGCAAAACTTATTATGGATTTTCATAGAATGGTACAATTTGCATACCTAGAATTTGCATGGTACAATTTGCATACTTAAAATTTGCATTTTCTTATTATTTCCTTATTGACTTGAGTTTCTTTATTATTTTTTAAGCCTCTCACATGAGATGTTGCTTTAATTCTTAGCTTTATCAATGTTTTGTTTAATTTTCTCTTATGCATCTAAATGGGACTACTTTCACTTTTATTTTTGACATATAATCTTAATATCTCTTATCTATTTATACAATGACATCTCCTTTAATACGAGAGGTGAGGGTCATTACACCAACTCGACTTTAGCTTAGATGGTTGCCATAGCTCTTAATTTCACACCCAGAGGAGACTAGGCTTTTGCCCTTTCTATGAATGCTTCTAAACGAGCCTCTATAGAGCTACCTGACTGCCTTGCGGGCCTTGACAGAGTTATGGATGGATACCCCACACACCTTATACCTACCTCAAATTAGAGAGTTGACCTTTACTCCTAGGGATTTTGAGTACATGATAGGAATTAAGTGTTTCAAAACTCTATTGCCTACCAATACAGGAGTTTACTATATGGTCCTACAGCCAGACTATGTCTATCGCCTTTTCGGGTGTGTCCCTAGCATCATAGGGAATCTCACTTTCGAGCATTCTAACGTGAAGAATGAGGCTCTTGATGATAATGATGACAACCATAAGTAGTTGATCAATAAAGTAGGCTATTGTTTTCTTTTATATAGTCTCATGGGGAGTCGATTCTCTAACTTTATAGACACTGTCAAAATTTGTCAATTGTTGGCCCTATAGGACCTAGGGTTAGTTTGCCATTTCAACTAGGTACTCTACTATGCTAGCTTATCTATATCATTACTTAGATCAATGTTGTCATGAGTTGTCATGCATGAATAGGGCTTGGTGGATGCTTGAGATTATTTGTACACTCAAACTTCTTTCTTTATTCTTTATTTATCTTCCTTGAATTTTATTTGACTGATGGTATGTCTTTCATAAGTTTAGGCTATTATGCTAAAGCTATTAGTGGGTAGCAACCCTCAGGTAGACATAAAGGTTTGTTAACCCCAATTTGTGGGGTAAAGCTTCACGTACCATGTGGAGTTGTCCGTTAGGGTTAGAAAAATCTCTTAAACGCACTTAACATGGCTTAGGTGCATTTGATCTACAAAAACAAAATTTTAATTATTAGTATTTATATTATTTAGGATCTAGCTAGATACTTACATTGTTATATTTATTATGTTGTTTCTCCTACAACTTCACTTTGACTGGAGGGGGTGCCTATTATTACGTGGTAGCCTGAGGTGGTTGCGGCTAAGGATCACTTTTACAAGCGACACTAGCTAGTGAGGCCCTCAATTCAAGTGTTGCTCAGCAAGCGAGTGTTGCTATGGTGCAAGGGACAAAAATGTGACCAATGCCTCATCGTCAACCCTTTCACATGTTATGGGAAATGTATTGTAAGGTATGAAATTTGATTTTAATAAATTGCAGTGATTTGAGCAATTTTAGGAATGTTTCCCTTAATTTTATGTATATAATTTATAAATTTAATGATTTAATGATGATTAGATATATTTTAATGTATTTTAAAAAATTATATAATGTATATGTTAGTATTTTAAGGAGAAATGATTTTATGTTAATAAAATTATTATTATAATTGAAGTTATGCTATTTATTATGAATTAAATTTAAAGAGTTATATTTAATGAATATTTTATATTTAAGAACTTAAATTTAAATGTTTATAAGATGATATTTAATATTTTTTATATGAGTTTATGTTAATATATATATATATATATATATATATATATATATATATAATGATTTAATGATTAGAGGCATTAAGTCAATTATTTACGTATGAATTTAATTGAGAATTAAAGAATTTATGAGATTAATTTAAGTTAATATGTAACGACCAATTCATTTTAGCTCTGATACCAATAACTATAACAACCATATTCATTTACATAACTCATATCATTCATGTTCAAAATACATATGCATAAAGGTTTTATCCATCATACACACAATAAAACATTTATTTGGTGTACATATATGTATATGACACAAGGAGAGAGAGAGTTTGGATTCAGCCGACGACCTGTGATCCATATGTCTCAATGTAAAATTGAAAGCACAACAGTGTCCAATTCCTATTCTTCAGTATCTGAAAAAAAATATTTTGCGATTTGGTGAGTCGCGACTCA
>CATIWR010183240.1:0-21772 GCA_949677035.1 Omphalea diandra | reverse complement strand
AGTCCCTTTTCTTCATTCCTTCATCACCTTCGTCCATTCTCTAATTTCTAGATGCTCTTTATACTTTTAGATGAGCTCTCAAACACCATTATTTATGATGCTATAATAAGCACACAACATGAAATAATTTGTCATATAACTGTGCAAACACTACATATATGTTCAAGTATCCCAAATGCAACGGTGCTATTGTCATTGTCGTGTTTTTACAATTCACATGTCTAAATGATTATTTATCTTGTGTATATGTTCATGTGAGATTTCATATCATTTGATACAGTGCATATGCTCATATGTGATTTCATATCATTTGTGCAATGAATATATTCATGTGATAATGCCAATGAATAGGGATAGGGATGTTACACTCTTTGTGTTTTACATTATATCTTAACTAATCTATATGGCTTAATGCATGAGCCATGCATCGACCCATGCACTTAACTGTTGTTGCGATCCTATACTACTGACGGTCAGCTCTGTGTTCTTGCAAGGTCCATTACATGGTCCATGTAATAACCCATGCAACACTCCTAAAAACTACAATTTAACTCCTTTTAAAGAGATTCCTATGCAAACATTAAAAAAAAGACATAAATTAACTTATTCTAGAATAAAAATACTTATAAACCAAGAAAACTTCCTAATTCCCAACCTAAAAGTATATACCAAAAGAATTCCTATCAGTAGTTAACTTGACTTCTTCGAAAAGGGTGTTTCATGCTTTTTTTTCTCACATAGGGTTGTTCATCTCATTCTATAGGTTGCTCACTTCTTGAACAAATTGTTAAACTAAGATAGATATTCACTTGATCTTGAAGTCATTCACCCACTTTATCTCAAATTTCTTCCTGTTGAATAGGGCAGTGCAAAACTGAATAATATGTTCCTTTTATCGAATGGGTGTTAGCACTAGATTTTGGGTCTTGGAATGTAAGCCTAATGATGAAAATCATAAAACCTATCCCCAAAAAACAAGGGGAATTAGCAAAGAAAAAGATGAGAGGCTCTAACATGCCTTGGAGAAACCCAAAACCAAGCCCACAGCTACTTGCCATGCTTAATAGGTTGTACAACCCATCAATTAGGGTTGTATAGTCATGGACAGGGTTATAAAGCCCATCCTAAAACCCTAGTCTTGAGAATCCTATGGAATTGATCCCCTTTCAAACCCTAGTGTTGTACAACCCTGAAATGTGGATGTACAACCCTTTCATGTTTATATAGCATACATACAAACCCTAATTCTAGAACATTTAGTTCCTTTTCTGTGATAGGATACGTCTATGATGTAACCATAACTATTTATGGTATTATGCACTCACCCAATACCTATAAATACCCACCTCCCCATTTTGAAGATAGTGGAGAGGTTTGGAAATCCCTAAGGTTACTTTGTTGGAATTACTCTTCAAACATTTCTCAAACATAAAAATCCTAAACCCTAACTTACCCCAATCACTTCAAAGGTAAAGCTAGGCTTAAGCTCTTCACTTTTGTGCATTCCCTAGGCATTTTGAAGGATATTAAATACCTTGAGAGCCTTTGAGGGCACAGGAATATATAAAGGCATCCAAGGCTCTCCATTTCCCCTTTTCTTCTTCCCTTTCTTCTTTCTTTTCTATGTTCACGAACCTAGTATTTAAGGGTTATACAACCTTTGTATAGTTTGAACATCCCATATTTCTTAGCTATATAGCTTTGGTTTCCTAGGCACAATTTTATGAAACCCCTTTTTCTTCTCATCCAAATTGCTTTTATCAAAGGCATTCTCTAATGTTCTTTTTATCTTTTCTGTGATAGAATAGGGTAAGGTTAGATAGCCAATGACATCTATTCGCATTAAAAATGGAATTTTTATAACTTTTACAATGGTTTTCCTAGTTTTTTCTATCTTAAAATTCATGCTCTTTAATGTGGATTCAATGATGGTTTTCAGTTCTATTTTGATCATTTTAGGGTAGTGACCAAGAGAGGAACTTGAGGTTCCAATAACCTTAGGAGTCCTCCTTTTCATGGTTATACTGGTGTTGAAAATATGTGAGTAGTGTCTTCGCAATTATCCCTTTCTTTGATTTGCATTCTAACCTTCCTCATGGTTAGTAATGCTCATGGATGCCCAAGTTATTTATGAGCGATGATAAGGAGAGTTCATTAACCTTAGGATCTATCTTTGGTGATGATTAGTGTCTTAGGCCATTTGATGTCCTTTAAAGTGCCTTACATCTCATGTTTCTAACTCCTAACACTTTGTGATTTATGTATTTTGATCGTGTTTACAATTTTTTATATTCTCATTTGTGATGTTGGAATATGTTATCATGGACTTAAAATGTGAGTTAGGATACCTTGACTTTTAGGGATATGGTAAGATGATCACTATGGACTTTATCTTGTCTTTTTTATTCGTTTCAAGCTTTTTTCCTTCATTTTCCTCTTGATTCATTACTAACTTGTTTTCTTCCTTTGGGTGTAAGTGTTATTATTTGAGTTAGACCATGAATTTGGTCTTGGTCACTATCACATATTGATTATGGATGATTATATATGTGAATGAATGATAAAACATGCCAAAAACCCTACGCCATGTTACATAGACCCCTTCCAAAAACCCTATAACATGTTACATGGCCCCTTTCCCCAAATATGGATGATTATGTGTATGAATGGATGATAAAGAATGTCATTCATGACCCCCTTCCCTTTATTGAGTGATAACTTGATTCATTAAAGAGGATCGTGCTTAGATGTGCGATTAAAGGCACTAATTAGACTAAACGATAACTTGCATTAAATATTAAAAATAAACTAAAAATGCTCGAAAGCTAGATCCCGATATTCAAACAGTTTGGGGTGCCTAACGTCTTCCCCAAACTGTACCCAATTTTTGAACATAAATCTCTAATGGTGTAAAGACAAAATGGGTCTTTTAATTAACTTAGATTAGATTCAGATTTTGTCTTTCCTAAATTCTTGTCCCGACCAAAATTAGGTGATGACTCTATATTTCTTAGGGATGGTACCAATGTATTATCCCACATTTGGTCCCTCGATGACCATCATTTTAGACTTAAGGCTTTGAAGTCATGCAAAGGCTCAAAAAATCCCCTATTGATCAAAATATGTGCCATACCTTGGGTTCATTAACAATGTAAAGACCCTCATCCTTTTGATCCTTGTATGATCATTAAAAGGATGTAATTGCTATCAATATTCCACTTGTTCGAGTGCAGTTGTAAAATTTAAGGCACTCACAATGGCGACTCTTTAGGTACTCAAAATTGACTTAACATTTTATTGGACTAGGATGGTTAGTCCTAAGTCTTGGATCTCTTTTGATCTTGACAAAGGAGATTGATCAATCCTAATGTTTTTAATTGAGTGTTGTTTTACAGAAATTAAGTTAGATTTCAAATAGAAGTTGAAAGGATTGCATAATCTTCAAGAAGACAAAGTTCATCCAAATTCACAGTCAGTGGTCTATAATTCATGACTGCGACCTAGTTCAAAGAAAGGGTGAAACTCGACTAGAGGGATTCACGGTCATCATCATTGTTGCGACTCATCCAAAGATGGGAGTGTCAAAGTCACAGATGAATTTGTGGTATGTGTCATGCCTCAGTCGCGACCACGACTTTCAAAGTGATTAAAGAGGGAAGCCAGTCCATAATCATAGTATGCAAAGTGTCTCAGGTATCCGTTGGAGAATAAAATTCATAAGGGCGACATTTTGGATAGCGACCGCAATTTAAGAAGAAGAAGATTGTCTTTCAAACAAAAGATTTTGCATCCTGCGTTGCGCCCTATATAAAGAAGAGTTAGGACCGCGAGTTTTGTGGGCAGTTAGAATGCAACAGCTATATTTTCCTAATGAACCAATGAGAAGCTGCCACGTGGACTAGCCGTTAGACACAAATGGATTTTTTCACCATAATTTCTGGCTCCCATATGTAAATTTGGATTTTATGGCCATGATTGACTAGTAGTGACTGCGACTCTTACCTGACATGTAATTAATGCAAAATTTGCCTAGCATGTCTTGGAGATTTGTTAAGCTTTAAATTCTAACGTCTCTTTGGTGGGTATGAGGTATAAATACTCCACCAAACAATGATAAAATGATATAGATAGAGAATTCATTACTTGTGTTAAAGCTCTCAATCTTTTGCTACTCAATTTCTTCTCTTCTTTATGAGATTATAAGTGTTAGGTGTGAGCATTAAACACTAACTATAAGAAAGGTTATTGTGTGAGCCTTGAAAACATATAGTGTAAAGGTTATTGTGTGAGCCTTGAAAACATGTAGTGTAAAGGTTGTTGCATGATCCTTGAAAACACAAAGTGTAAAAGTTAGGTGTGAGCTTGGAAACACCATTCTGAGTTAGTGGAACACCCAATTGTAGATAATTGGGGAGTGGACTTAGGGTTAATTATACCTGAACCACTATAAATCATGTGCCTCATCTTCTACTCTTCTTTATCCCTTACTTTAATTTTTTTTTATACACCAATTCAACCCCCCTTCTTGGTGCCTGGGGCCAACAAGTCGTATCAGAGCCAAGTCTCACATACAAGCCTTAATTGGGCGAGCAAAGTTCATGGCACAAGAGGGAATCCACTCACACCTCAAACGCCACTTTGATGGATCCGGCTATACTTATTGGAAGTATAGGATGGAAATTTACCTTCATACAGATGTGGTGGACCTTTAGGATGTGGTTGTCAAAGAATGAAAGCCACCCACTAAAGTAGTGCATGGAATTGAAGAACTTATTCCAAGGGAAGAATGGGTTGAAGCCCATAGGAGATCAAATGGCAAAAACAAGAGAGCAATGGTCATTCTTCTAAGCTCTCTCTCTAGGAAAGAGATTGGAAGAGTACAACATTTCCAAATAGCTCTTGCCATTTGGAAGACTCTTGAGAACTACCATGAAGGCACAACTCTGGTTAAATCAAGTTGTTTAGAGATGTAAGTGATGAAATAAGAGCTCTTCATGATGAAGAACCATGAAAGCATCATTGAAATGACGAATAGACTCCTATCCATTATCACTGAAGAAATTCGAAAGGACTCTCACCAACTATGAGATAATCACAAAAATCCTTAAAACTCTTTCTTTAGATAAGTTTGGTGCAAGAGTGTGCAGCATCCAAGAGTCTAATCCGGAGATTAGGAAGGTTCCAACAAATGTGTTGGTAGGCAAACTCTTAACTCATGAGTTGGCCTTATAAAAAGATGAGCAAATGAAGAAACTAATGAGACAAGGGGATAAACCAAAAAAAGAAAGAAGAACCTTAGCACTCAAATCCTCAATAAAGGAGAAAGAGGTGGAAACTACCTTAGTGATGAAGAAAGTAACAAAGAAGAAGAGGAGCTAGCACTACTCTCAAAAAGGACAAAGGAGTTGATTAGAAGAAGAAAAGGAAAAAGAAGCTTTAAGAAGACAGCTCCTAGTCCAAGAGAGAGATCCAATGAAGTCACTTGCTATGAATATGGCAAGCGAGGCCACATCAAGTACGATTGTCCCAAAATAAAGAAGAAGAAGAAATAGGACAAGGAGAAGAAGAATAGTTTTTCAGTCACTTAGGATGATAGCACAAATGAAGATGAAGAAGAAGGAGAAGTTACCAACATTTATTTCATGGCATAAGAAAATTCGACAAATGAGGTAAGTATTTCTTCCCACTCTCATTTTGATTTTGATGAATTTGATGAGAGAGATGAAGAGCTTCTAAAGACTCTAACTATGAGATGTGACAAATACAAGTTACAAATGAAGTGTTACAAGAAAAAGTGTAAAAAACTAGAGGATGATTATAAATCCCTAAATGACATTGTAAGCAAATTGAGAGCATCAAATGATGAGCTCAAAAAATCTATGGAAAATCTTTCTACATCATCTTCTTCATTGGCTTCATTAAGAAAGGAGAATGACTCTCTAAAGGGAGAAGTCATTGAGCTTAGAAGCTTAATCTCCAAATTCCACAAAGGAAAGGAAGCCTTGGACACATTGATTATGTCACAAAGACCACCATTAATTAAACATGGTCTAGGCTTCAATGGAGCCTCTTCATCATCTCAAACTACATTTGTTAGATCATCAGAACCTCAAACCTCAAGTATTGAGGTAATTGGGAAGAAAAGTGCTAATAGCACTAAGCCCCCTAAGCCTAAGGGCAAAGGGAAGGCTCCCCCAAGCTCAAGAGCTAAAACTCAAAGAGCTAACCATGCCTACATTGATAAAAAGCATGCTCACTCTCATAAAAAAAATTCCCTACTTCTAATCATACATGCACATGCATGCATTCACATAATCAAGGCATGCGAAGGCCTCCTGCTCATACTAAATTTGTGCATAGGAGAAAGACTCCCAAGTCTAAACTTCAATGCCATTATTACATGAAATTTGGGCATGTTAACATTCATTATTTTATTAGGAAGGCTCACCTCAAATTAGAGGACCCTTTAAGTCCTAACCTCCTAGGACCCAAGAATGCTTGGGTACTTAAGAAAAGGTGACTCACATTTATTAAGTAGGGGAGTCTGGCAGCCACCAAATCAAGCAATTGGCATATGGATAGTGGATATTCCAAACATATGACTAGAAATAGAAAGCTATTCATGGCATTAAAGGAAAAAGAAGGTGGAGATGTCACATTTGGTAACAATGTGAAGGGTAAGGTAATTGGCATTGGAACCATTGGCAATAATGGTTGTTCATTAATTGATAATGTTTTATTAGTTAGTGGTTGACAACATAATTTGTTAAATGTAAGTCAATTGTGTGACAAACAGAATAAAGTCACCTTTGATCATAGTAAATGTCAAGTCACCACTTTAGTGGATGATGAGGTTATTTTCAAGGGTGAAAGGAAAGGCAATACCTGCTCAATTAACTTAGACAATTTGGCTAACCAATCTTTTAAGTGTCTTATGTCTTTGAGCAATGAAGCTTAGTTATGGCATAAAAGGCTTTGACATGCAAGCATGGATCTTCTTCAAAGCCTATCTAAAGGAAAGTTGGTAGAAGGCCTTCCCAAGCTAAATTTCACCAAAGACAAAACATGTGGTCCTTGCCAAATGGGGAAGCAACATTAAGCCCCCTACAAAGCAAAAAATGTGTAAGTTCTTCTAGACCACTTTAACTAATAAGACCTACTAGGAGTGCTAGCTTAGGTGAAAAGCATTTCGCACTAGTCCTAGTTGATGACTACTTTAGGTTTACTTGGGTATCCTTTTTAGCTCATAAAAGTGATTCTTTTGAAGCTTTCAAGAGTTTTCCAAAAAGAGTTCAAAATGAAAAAGCTTACTTCATTTCTTCTATTAGAAGTGACCATGGAAAGGAATTTCAAAATGAGTTTTTTGAAACTTATTATTTAAAGAATGAAGTTTTTCACAATTTTTCAACTCCTAGAACACCACAACAAAATGGTATTGTAGAGAGAAAAAATAGAACGCTAGTAGAAATGGTTAGGACCATGCTCAATGAGTATTCTTTAACGAATTACTTTTAGTCCGAAGCTATTAATACTTCATGTTATATTGCAAATAGAGTTTTTAAAAGACTCATTCTCAATAAAACTTTTTATGAGCTATGGAATAGTAGAAAATCCAAAATTTCATACCTATGAGTATTTGGATGTAAGTGTTATAATTTAAATACCAAGGATAATCTTGGGAAATTTGACTCCAAGATCAATGAAGGAATATTCTTAGGTTATTCCACCTCTAACAAGGCATATAAAGTCTTTAACAAGAATTCTATGGTAGTTGAAGAGTCTATGAATGTTGTCTTTAATGAATGTAGTAAACTTGATCTTAGGAAAGGTGTTTTTGTTGATGATCTTGTAGGTGATTTTGAAAAGCTAGAATTGGAAAACACCACAAGAAGAGAGGATAAAGCAAGGAAGGAGGCAAATCATCAAAGGAAGATGAGGAGCCGCAACATTAATAAAGAGATGAGCCAAGCCAAGATCTACCCAAAGATTAGAGATTTTCCAAGTATCACCCCAAAGACTTGATCATTGGTGATACCTCCAAGTGAGTAAGTACTAGGTCACAACTTAATCCGTTAGATAATAATCTTGCATTTGTTTCTCAACTTGAGCCAAAATCAATTGATGAGGCTCTTGATTATGAGAGTTAGGTGTTTACTATGCAAAAGAAACTCAACCAATTTGAGAGAAACAATGTATGGGAACTTGTCCCTAGGCTTAGGGAACACTCCATTGTAGGTTGTAAATGGGTGTTTAGGAACAAGTTACATGAGCAAGGTCTTATCATAAGAAATAAAGCTAGATTGGTTGCTCAGGATACAACCAAGAGGAAGGCATAGATTCTGATGAGACTTTGCCCCCATTGCAAGATTAGAGGCCATTAGGATACTCTTAGCTTTTGCATGCCACATGAATTTTAAGCTTTTTCAAATGGATGTTAAAAGTGCATTTTTTAATGGAATCAATGAGGAGAAAGTCGATGTTGAACAACCTCCTTGTTTTGAGTCACATTGTTTTCCAAATCATGTTTTTAAATTGAACAAAGCCTTATATGGATTGAAACAAGCTCCAAGAGCTTGGTATGAAAGGCTTAGTTCATTTCTCTTGAAAAATGATTTTGAAAAAGGAAAGGTGGACACCACACTATTTATTAAAAGCACGAGCATGATACATTAATTGTACAAATCTATGTTGATGATACCATTTTTAGTGCTACTAATGAGTCTCTTTGTGAGGATTTTGCTAATTGTATGACTAGGGAATTTGAAATGAGCATGATGGGAGAGCTCAAATTCTTTCTCAATCTATAAATCAAGCAAACCAAAGAAGGGATCTTTATCAACCAAGCCAAGTATATAAGGGAAATACTCAAGAAGTTTGGCATGGATGGTTGTAAAGTAGCCAAGACCCCCATGAGTGGTACCATCAAGCTAGACAAAGATGAATCGGGTAAGACTGCAGATGAAAAGAGATATCAAGGTATGATCGGATCTCTACTTTATCTTACTGCTTCTAGGCCAGATATCATGTTTAGTGTTTTTATGTGTGCTAGGTTCCAATCCTTTCCTAGAGAGTCGTATTTAAATGTTGTTAAGAGAATTTTTAAGTATTGGCATGGCACAATTCACTTAAGGTTATGGTATCTTAGGGATTCATCCTTTCGTCATATAGGATATTCAATTACAGATTATACGGGTAGTTTATTAGATAGAAAAAGTAATTTCGAGACTTTCCAATTTATAGGAGAATGCCTAGTATCTTGGTTTAGCAAAAAGCAACTGTCAGTTGCCTTATCCACTGAAGAAGCTGAGTATGTTGCTGCGGGTTGTTGTTGCACCCAAGTTTCTTTGGATGAAACAACAATTGAAGGATTTTTGCAAAGTGATTGATCACATTCCTATTAAATGTGATAACACAAGTGCTATTAATCTTTTTAAGAATCCCATCCAACACTCTAAGAGCAAACACATAGATATTAGACATCATTTTCTTAGAGATCATGTGTAAAAGGGTGATGTTGTGTTAGAGTTTATTGACACAAATCATCAACTTGCAAATATTTTCACTAAACCTCTCAATGAAGAAGGATTGAACTTCAGTAAGAGAGAATTGGGAATGCTTGATGGAATCTCCAAAAAGTGAAAATTTTCGATCCTATGTAAGATTGCAATGTGTGTTGTTTGTTAATTGTGTCTTATATTTTATGTGTGGCTTTTTCCAATTGGATCATAATTTTGATTCTTTCAAAACTTTTTTTTTTTCATTCTTATCCTTAATGACTCGTAATTTGCGGTTGCTATTATATCTTCATGATCGCGAATTACAAGTCCTAGTCACCCGGTTGTCAAACTTCAAATCACGGTCGCGAGAATCAAGCTCCACTGCAAATTTTGGTCAAGAATTTAAATTTTTGACCATTGAAGCGCATATTCTCGAAGAAAATTTGTCTATTACTCATATTTTCTAGAATTTGTAGTCACAACTCATGGATTTGCAGGCACAAATTAGGGTAACCTCCTAGACATTTATGTGATTTGACTACCAACTATTTCTATCACTTCATCAATTCATTTTTAGTCGTTTCTAGATGTTAACAGAGACTACAAATGGCTATAAAAACCCCCTTCAATAGTAACATCCTCACTTCACTTCCAACATCAATTTCTCTCTCTCAAATCTCTCTAAACATATAAATCTCTTCATCCTATGCAATGGCTCCAAAGAAGATCTCCAAAGTAGACAAAGGCAAGGTTATGGCTAACCTCTGCACCCCCTACTCTTCACCTTATGAAAGGCATCACCAAGGAGGAGAAAGAGAGGTACAAAGCCAACTCTTCCAAGATCATTCTCCCCAACAAGATACCATCTACCTTTCTGTTAGAAACCTTAGGCATCAATGCAAAGATTCATGTTTTCCTCTCCAATTTGCGCTGGAACGAGTTCATCTTTCGGGATGAACCTGGTTACGAAGAAATTGTATGGGAATTCATGTGCATGGTTCAATTGAGTCATAAAGCCGATTCACAAGCGAGGCAATACGAGTTAGTATTTCGGGCCTTTGGCGAGCCTTTTTATGTTACTTTCGACTAACTTTCTTCTCTCTTCAATCTTCAAGTTAGAGAAAACATCCCCTTTATAATCTTCGCACTTGATGTCATATACATAGAATTTTGGTCAAAAATATCTATTGAAACCAAACACGACTCGAGATCCTCCCTAGCCAAACATATTAAAACCCTATCCCTTTGGATACTCCATCGTATCATCACCTTTTCGGTAAATGCTAGAGGTGATGGCAACGAGAAAGTATCACAGAAAGACTTGGCATTTCTTTTCTGCCTTATCAAAAATAAACCAATTCAAACTGAATGGTATCTTATGGATCAATTGATCCACATGAATACCAAACCCAAGAGCCAATTCCTTTTACCTTCACATATCACAGCCATTTATCACTTTATAGGAGCACTTGATGAGGAAAATGAGAAATTCCTCACCAGGAAACTTCTCCTTTTACAAAACTTCCTTGATCTCACCTACCTTATCAATGCCAAGGTTATGCATCCGGACACCTATGCGTATACCCGAAGTGCTATTGGAGCAAAGAAAATGGAGACTTCACAAGCTTCTAAAAGGAAAAGACTAGCTATTAAAGAAGGAGCTCCATCCATCCCTCCTCAACCAAAGCCTAAGGCTAAACTCTCCCTTGTAACCATCAACAAGAAGCTTGATAAGTTGATGAGGATGATGAAAAGGAGATTTTTGTTCCTCTTTCATCTTCATAGTGATCTGATTGATTTGTAATAGAAATTAGGAGTCCCTCTTTGCCATCTTTCGAACTTCACAGAGTTTGATGATACTCAAGAAGATAAAGGCAATGATGATGTTGAGGATGGACATGAAGCTGAAGGTGAAGATTAGGGTGAAGATGAAAACTTTTCTAGAGATGATTCTCCTATTTTCTAGTTATGATCTCTTTTGTATTTTTCTTTTTTATAAAAAATGTGATCCCACACAATTTGTTTCCAAGTTTATATATATATATATATATATATATATATAAAGTTGTTTGTTTGATGAAATTTTTTGTTATATGCTTGCTTTACTTCATTTGTTTATGCAATTGCTCCCTATGATTACTTAACTACTTATGCATGTATTCTTTTCCCTTATGAACCCTCTTTTTGATTTTGCCAAATGGGGGGAGATAGAAAGAATCTAAGTCTAAGGGGGAAAGAAAATAACTTATAAATAATAGCATAAATTGAGGGGAAGCAACATTCTATCATACTTAAGATTTTTTAGAAATTTCACTTTGAATGATTGAATGTCATACTTAGGAAATTTTACGTTAAGTATTCATTGAATCATATTACACTCCAACTTTACATTTCTGCATTATTTTCCCTTAGAAACAATCAACTTGTCAAAATAAAAAAGGAGGAGATTATTGGACTAGGATGGTTAATTCTAAGTCTTGGACCTCTTTTGATATTGACAAAGGAGATTGATCAATCCTAATGTTTTCAATTGAGTGTTGTTTTGTAGAAATTAAGTTAGATTTCAATTGAAAGTTGGAAGGATTGCATAATCTTTAAGAAAGCAAAGTTCATCCAAATCTCAGTCAGTGGTCTATAATTCACAACCGCGACCTAGTTCAAAGAAAGGGAAACTCAGCCAAAGGGATTCGTGAGCATCATCGTTGTTACGACTCATCCAAAGATTGGAGTGTCAAAGTCACAGACGAATTCGTGGTATGTGTCACGCCTCAATCACAACTGTGACTTTCAAAGTGATTAAAGAGGGAAGTCAATCCACAATTATAGCATGCTAAGTGTCCCAGGTATCCGTTGGAGAACAAAATTTGTGACGGTGACATTTTAGGTAGCAATCACTATTCAAGAAGAAGAAGATTGTCATTCAAACAGAAGATTTTTCATCCTATGTCATGCCCTGTACAAAGAAGAATCACGATCGCAAGTTTTATGGGCAGTTAGAATGCAACGACTATATTTTCTTCGTGGACCAATGAGAAGCTACCACGTGGACTAGCCATTAGACACAAACTGATTTTTTTGCTACAATTTTTGGCTCCCATATGGAAATTTCGATTTGGTGACAGTGATTAACCAGTAGCGACTATGACTCCTACCTGACATGCAATTAATACAGAATATGCCTAGCATGTTTTGGAGATTTATTGAGCTTTAAAATCTAACGTCTCTTTGGTAGGTATGGGGTATAAATACTCCACCAAATAGTGATAAATGATATAAATAGAGAATTCATTACTTGTGTTAAAGCTCTCAATCTTTTGCTACTCAATTTCTTATCTTCTTTATGAGATTATAAGTGTTGGGTGTGAGCATTAAACACCAACTGTAAGAAAGATTATTATGTGAGCCTTGAAAACACATAGTGTAAAGGTTATTGTGTGAGCCTTGAAAACACAAAGTATAAAAGTTAGGTGTAAGCTTGAAAACACCATTCTGAGTTAGTGGAACACCCAATTGTAGAGAATTAAGGAGTGGACATAGGGTTGATTATACCTGAACCACTATAAATCATGTGCCTCATCTTCTACTCTTCTTTATCCCTTTAATTTTTTTTTTATACACCAATTCAAGTCCCCTTCTTAGTGCCTAGGGCCAACACTTTTAATCTCTAATTCACTTTTATCATTTTTAAACTTGTTATTGAGTAAGTCCACTACATTTATGTAGCCTCTACACTTCACCATAATCACTAGGTGACTTTAGATAAACTTGATACCTAAACACTATTCATGCTTAAGAAATTTGAAGAGGATTCATCACTCATGAGCCTAGTACCTCTGGGTATATCGAATGGGGATCACAATAATTGCCCCCCAAGCTTGTGGGAGCCATCAACTATAACAATCCTCTCAATCATTATGCGCATGTGAGAGCCAATGGTACCTTAGAATAGGATTCCCCACTTGTTTGCATTTCTTCAAAGAAGAGTGAAAGTTTTTGAAGAACATGGTTGTGAATCCCTAATGTAAGTATAAATGTTACCCTACCCTCTGATGTAATTATTCCCTACTTGTATATTCCCTTTCCTCGCTATGTAAATACTTTTTGTGCACATTCGCCTTTCCTCAAAGGGATTTCTTTTCGTACGTGTACATGTTTCTTCAAATGATGTAAATAATTCATTCTTTTAACACCTTTATGTATATGTTCTTTCAAGACTTTAACTCTTCCTAGTCTGAGGTGACCTTGCACATTCTTTACCCTATGATGGTATAAGAATGAGACTCTACTTAGGAAAAGGCCACTAGACCTCATATGTAGGAGGGATAAGGTTGGAAGGTTCTTATGCAAAATGACTTATGCATATCATGCATACATGCATTGATTTTCTATTCATGCATCATATTGATAACCCTTATCTTGCAGCCAACATAGCTCCATCCAAACCTTCATGAAAGAGAAAGGGGAATCAACTTGTTAAAAAGAGTAAGATTTTGAGTCAGAGCCAAAACATCGATTTAGTCATGAATTCGACCATACCACCAGGGGTTTTAGATAAAATGATGGCTAACTTTAACTATGAGATGGAAGATAGGATTGTTAAGGAAGTAAACAAGCATGTCAAGGAGATCTTGAAAAAGAGGGATACTTCAACTAATATGATTGACAAAGGGAAAGCACTAATGGAAGTGCCCCAACCTATGGTGATTGATGATGGTTTATTCGGGATGAAGGAGTACTATGAAAGCAAGCTTGCCAAATAAGTGGGAAGTACAATAGTCATTCTAAACCAAACCCTAGAAAGTGAGAAAGAAAGCACTCAGTTTCATGACTTTGCCAAGTAGTTGGAGAAAATACATAAGGTCTTAGGTGCTAAAGGTTTAAAAAGGGAAATAGACATTAAGGTGTTTAGACATTAAGTTGGTAGCTTCTTAGGTCTTAGGTGCTAAAGGTTTAAAAAGGGAAATAGACATTAAGGAACTGTTTGCTCACAAACCTAAGAAGCTACCAGTTAACTTAGAATGCCAGAGCTTCCCAAATTCATAGGGATTCAAAATGTTAAGAACAATGTCCATTTATATGTGCTAATTATGAAGGTATCCAGAGTTTCGACAAATACAATATTAGAACTTTTTGAGTTGTCGCTAAAAGGTTCTATAAAAAATGTGGTATTTTAATCAAATGAAAACTATCAGGGAAGACTAAAAAGAGTTAACAAAAGCTTTCAAGAGGTATTATGCTTGCAATTTGAATTTAGAAGTTACAATACAAGGCAAAAAATTGGTGAGAGCTTTAATGATTACATCAAGAGATGAAAGAAGATAGCTTCAGAAGCAACCACAAGGTCCCTAAAGACAAAATAGTTTAAAATGATTATTAAAAGGGCTCTGTATGGTATTGGCACTAGAATTCTGGGAATATTGGTTAGGAACTTTAAAGACCTTCAAGAAGTAGGTTTGCAAGTTGAAGAGTTAGAATTTAAGTCAAGAAAATAGTATGGGGAAAGAAGAAGTCCCTTGTCTTAGCCTCAGTCTAAGGGGAAAAAGATGGCAAATGTAAATAAGGTAAGTGCACCAGGACAGTTCACTGATGTGGATATGCCACTGTCTAAGGCATTTAAGAGGTTGCAAAAGAAGGGAGTGGTAAATCCTCTGGCACCAAGAACACCTTCTAACCTGCTACCCAGGGGATATGATGCCAATGCTTACTACTCTTTTCATAAATAAGTAGATCACAACATTGATGATTATAATAGGCTGAGACACGAAATTCAGGATCTTATCAATAAAAAGATAATTGTCCCACCAAATTTTGGGAGGTCTAGTATCCGAGCGAACCCTATCCCAAACTAATGTAATGTCCTCCCCCAAATTAAGGGACATCCATGATAGATTCTAAAATTCTTAAGAAAGTTAAGGTTGCTACTATCAAGGTGGTCATAGTGAGGTTTCAGTTGTTTGCACTATCAATCCATTAGAAAGCACAGATAAGGGGACAGAAAAGGTGCAAAAAAAGAGAATGATTCAATAATGGAAAAAGAGTGATAAAGAGATAAAGATGAAACAAGGTAGCCATGTTACTCATAGTGGGAAGTATTATCCTAATAAAAAAGCCCCCAAAAAACCAAGGGTAGAGAAAAGGGCAGATGAACTCAACATGAAGAAGAATAAAGATGACAACCCCATTGTGAAATAATTAAAGAAGATATCAGCCCAGATTAGTGTGTGGAAGTTGCTTATCATCTCTCAGGAACATAAGAAGGCTATGGTTGAGGCTTTGTCGAGTTTGATTATCTAAAAGGAAGCTACTATGATGGATTTCAATGCATTGGTGACTTATAAGGGTAAGATTACCTCCTTGAATAAGGATCTACAATTTGAAGGAAAGGATCACAACTTGTCCTTATTCATTCACACCAAAATGAAAGGGGGATACATGTCATATGTAATGGTTGATGATGGATTTGGAATCAACATATGCCCATCGAAATTACTACACAAGTTTGGAGAAAGATATGGAGGCTTTTGATAGTATCATATGCTAGCAAAAGGCTAGCTTCAAGTGTGTTCAAGACCTTAGTAAAAATGGCCACAATAGAGATGATGGTGGAATTCACAGTATTGGATATTCCAATCACTTTTTCATTTTTGTTAGGAAGACCATGGTATCATCTGTTGGGTGTTTTGTCTTCCATTATTCACCAGAAAGTTAAGATTCCTTACAAAGGAGAGATTGTGACCATCTGTATAGAGGTTAGGGAGATTGTATTAGCTTTAAGTGTGGCCATTTCACATCTTCAAGGGTTTCAGGTTACTGGAGTCACAGATAGATAGGATGATCCAAAGGTAATATGGATGATGAAGAATATGAACTTTCTTCCAAGACAACAATTAGGGAAAAATTCTACTAGCATACTAGAGTCTCTAAAAAATCCCCACTCAGACCACAAAGAAAGGATTAGGATATCATAGTGAAGAATTTGAGTTAAAAGTAAGGGATTTACATGGACCACTATCAGTTTTCTTTATAAAAAAAGAGGAACCTGATAAGATGATTGGGCATAAAGCAATTATGAATGAGGAGTCACTAGGTAAGAATATAAATGAACTCAAAAAGGCTTTTTTCTAGCTAGATGTTATCAAATTAGGTATTATAATTATTAGGACTCATCAAAAGAGAAGGATGGTAAGAAAAAGAGAAAGAAGCATAAAGAGAAAAAGACTATAGATCGAGAATCAAGTCAGTTCGTGGTCCTGTACAATCCTCAAAATACATGGCCATGGAAGGATAACGAAAGGATCACCAATGAACAAATAAAGCAGTATCTTTTAGATCATAACTTTTGGTATATCGAGGAAGATCACACAAAGAAAGGGTCTAACTTGATAAAGCAGGATGCACCCTTTATGGACTCAGATAAAGCAAGATGCACCCTTTATAGACTTAGAATTGGAATATACTAGGTCGTACAAATTTACTGAAGTTGTGTACATAAGGATAAAACTGAAGGATATTGAAAGCATAATTGTGAACTCTATTAAGGAAGTGGGTGTTAAGGAAGTGCAAAGTCTGATGGTAGAGATTGAGCCAACTATGGCCAAAAGTGCAACTCTCTAGATTTTCTAAAAATTCAGCTAACAGATGATCAAATGAAATAGATTTTTAAATAAGTCATCAAGGTTGTTATTAGTACAGAGAATGGGAAAAAGGTAGATCCACAATAACAAGTTGATCTCAAAGTTTTGATTGATGAAGTGAAGGGTGAAAAAGAGGAAAAGGATCAAGCAGATGAGGCTCCAGTTGACCAACCAAATGAAGAGGGCTTTCTTGCTACTATTGAAGTTCTTATTTCTAATATATTTAAGGGTGATGATGTATTTCTTTCCAAGTTGAAGGTAATAAATGATAAATTGTGTGATGTGTTTTCTAATGGTAGTGTGCATAGCATGTATCATTTCATTAGCATATTTAATATTAGTTATGTGCAACTATTGCATTTAATCTTCGTACATAGGAAAATCATAAAATCTTACTCATCATTAATGATATCACACCAGAGGAGCGAAGAAAGTTTGAACAACTGCTTAGGAAATATTAAAGGGTTTTTACCTAGATGTATGAAGACAAGCCATCGTTGATAGTTGAATTGTAAAACACAAAATTTTGACCTACCCACACATGAAACCAATAAAGCAGTCACTTCGCAGGATGAGACCAAAGTGGGTTTGGTTAGTTAAGGAATATGAAACAAAGCAACTAAATGAGAAGTTCTTATAAATGGTGGACTACCCTAAATAGTTAGCCCACACAGTGTTGATGTCGAAGAAGGATGAAAGAGTAAGGATATGCGTTCATTATTAGGATTTAAACAAAGCATGCCCAAAGGATGATTTTCCTTTACCACACATTGATGTGCTAGTGGATAGCACTACAACTTGCATTATGTTTTCCTTCATGGTTGGATTCTCGAGGTACAATCAAATTATCATGGCTATCATAAACAAGGTAAAGTGGCTTTTATCATAGAATGGGGGGCATACTGCCATAGTGTGATGTCATTTGGGTTAAAGAACATAAGAGCGACATACTAGTGAATGGCAATGGTCCTAATGCATGATTTAATTCATAAAGAGGTGGAGGTGTATGTAGATGACATGATGGTGAAGTCAGAAATGAGCGAAGGAAACTTCGAAGCCTTGGAGAAATTCTTGAGGAGGGTTAACGAGTATAACTTGAGGTTGAATTTGAAGAAGTTTGTGTTTGGGATCACCTCTAGAAAGTTATTAGGACACATAGTCAGTGAAAAGGGAGTTAAAGTGGACCCAAATAAGGTAAAATGAATAAGGGGATCTAAGGTTTTTTAGGTCACTTATAATACATTAGTCGATTCATAATGAGATTGACTCCCAATTGCAAGCTGATCTTCAAGTTGTTAAGGAAGAATCCGCTGATAAAATGAAATGAATAGTGTCAAAAGGCTTTCAAAAAGATAAAAGAGTATCTGACCAATCCTTCAGTGTTTAAGCCACCAAAGTCAGGAATACCACTAATTTTGTATTTGACAGTAGAAGACAGCTCCATTGGTGCAATATTAGCTAAGGAAGATGGAACGGGAAATGAACACACAATATACTATCTTAGTAAGAAGTTGATGTTCTATGAAGTGAAGTAAAACCAAGTGGAAAAGGCTTATCTGGTGTTGGTTTGGGCAATAAAAAAATTAACGCATTATTTTTAGTAATATTTCGTGGAAGTGTTTTCAACGCTTTACCCAATTAAGTACTTGCATAAGACCCCTTCCTTAATAGGAAGATTGGCAAAATGGTTGATTTTGTTGACCAAATTTGATATTAAGTATATAGCTAAGAAGGTGGACAAGGGACAAGCAATTTTAAAGTACTTGGCACAACAACCTCTTAAGGAAGGAGAATCAAAACTCCTCCATTTCCTAAATGAAGGGTACGAGCTATTGAGCCTCAAGGGTGAAGAGTATATTTTGATGGAGCTATAAACAATAAAAGGGATGGTGTAGGAGTAAATCTAATATCATCAGAAGGAGACTTGTTCCTTATAGCTAAGAAGTTGAACTATAAGGTGACCAATAATATGGTTGAATATGAGGCCTATGCACTAAGGCTAGAACTCTTAAAACTGATAAGGGTAAGGACAAAGGAGGTGTTCGAGGACTCGTTGCTGATCATTTTGCAAGTAATAGACTAATGGGAATTGAAAGAAGAATGTATAGGCTTGTATTTAGAACATGTGAAATGATTAGTACAGAATTTTTAGAAAGTCATATTTCATCATTTATTGAGGGAAAAAATGCAATAGTTAATGCCTTGGCCACCCTAGTCTCTATTTGGGATGGGCCAGAGGTGATGCCTATGAAACCAATTATCACGTTTTGGTCTGGGGTGTCATGTTATAAGGATACCAAAGTAATACAGATGTCAATAGAGAATCGTCCATAGTATTTTGATATACAGAGGTATTTGGAAAGCGATGAATACCCTAAGGAGGATGAGAAAAAGGATAAGATGTGATTTAAAGGTTATCTTCATAGTTTATGGTCTACGACAGTGTAATCTATAGAAGGATGAATGACGAGACCATTTGTGATGCTTGGCTGAGGAAGAGGCCCATAAAGTCATAGAGGAGGCGCATGTAGGAGTCTATGATCCTCATATGAATGGGAAGATATTGGCAAAGAAAATTTTGAGGTTGAGGTATTATTAGACTACTATTGAGCATAAATGTATTCAAAAAGTTCAAAGTTATCACGAATGTCAAATTCGTTGTGGCCTTAGTCATTTGTCGCTGACTGAGTTATAGAATTTGACCTTGCCTTGGCCATTTACAACATGGGGAATCGATATGATTAAAGAAATCAAGTTGGCTTATATGAAGGGGCGTAGGTATATTGTAATGGCAATAGATTACTTCTCGAAGTGGGTAGAGGCTGAAGCCTTTGAAAAGCTGAGGGCAAAATAGATGGCACAATTCATTGAGAAAAACCTTATATGTTGTTATGAATGCCACACCATGTTGTCATAGATAATGGTGTCCATTTCAAGACAGAGCTCAAAGGTATATTGATAATGTACGCGATGGTCTACCTCTAGTCATCACCTTATGGACCGCAGGCTAATAGAGTAGTGGAAGCGGCAAATAAGAATACCAAAAACATTCTTGCCAAAATGGTGGAGACGTGCAAAGACTGGTTTGAGAAATTACCTTTTACTTCATGGGGGAATCAAACTATGGCAAGGATATCGATCGAGAAGACACCATACTCTTTGATATATGGGATTGAGGTAGTGTTGTCGATTGAGCTAGAAGTGAAGTCCTTATGGGTATTATTGAGTTTGGCATTCCTGAGTACCAATGGATGATGAGTAGCTTAAGCAATTGGCTCTGTTGAATAAGAAGAGATTGAAGGCCTTGTATCACATCCAGTTGTATCAAACCAAAATGGCATGTGCATTTAACAAGAAGGTTAAACCAAGTACGATAACGATTAGTGATATGGTACTGAAGGCAGTCTTATCACAAAGTCAGGATCTTCAAGGAAAGTTTAGGCTAAATTGGGAAGCCCCTTATGTGGTCAAATAGATATACTCAGGTGGCGCAGTGAAATTGGCAAATATGGATAGGAACGAGTTCACCGAGCTAGTGAACTTAGAACAATTGAAGAAATATTTCATGTAAGGTATGAGAAAAGTAAGATAGCTTATTCAGGTCAAAAACACAAAAGGGCAGTTTAGGTAAAAATAAGGCATAAATAAACAATGAGAAAGAAAAAAAAAACTTGTTAAATCAAAAACCTGAAAGGGCGACTTAGGTAAAAGTTATATCGCAAAAATGCATAGAATAAATATAATAAAAAGTCGAAAGAGTACAACTGACCACTAGGGGACCATTAATAAGGATAGCTAGGTAATAAAGGACAAGACCAAGGTGAATGAGTAGCGAAATTAGTAAGACAGAGGTATTAAGCAAAACAATTGGATGATCTAGTGTGTCAATATTAAAAGCAGAAAATGTATACTTAATTAATGTGTAACATGCAAAATGTAAATGACTTATGTTAAACATAATATTAAATAGATATATGTTTACATAATTAAAGTGAATGAGTCATACATGCTTTTGAATGAGAAGTAAATATAAAATAGTCTTTTCCATTGGAAAAGATTATTGTCTATTATTTGTTAATACGATGTCAGTGAATCTAGAAGTCATATACTCTGCATCATCGTCAGGTTATGGATCCTGGCTAGTGTAGAAGTTGTAGATATGATGACTGGTCTATGTAGCCTCAACCCTATCTAGAAAGCACTAGGACGAGGGACCCTTCATAAATGAAGAAAGGAATCATGCCTCAAATTGAGGAGCACTAAACTGGCAACACACGCAAACTGGGTCATGAAATATGCCTGAAGCCAAGGCAAGAAAGATGATGCATCCCTATAAGTTCTCAATGCAGCACACGATAGGTTCCACTATGGGTAACTCTAATAGACATTGATGGCAGTGATGTGAGACATCCACTTGGCCCATTCAACTCTAATAGTAGCTGAACTTGACAAACGATGGTTCAAATGGTGCTGCGGATAATAGAGCCTCGCATCTATGTTGGAGGCAGCCAATAATCCTAATCTCTTTTGCAACCATATCTAAAAAAGAAAGAAAAAAGGAACAAGAGAATATATATATATATATATATATATATATATATATATATATATATATATATATATATATATATATATATTCTC
>CATIWR010183232.1:0-21087 GCA_949677035.1 Omphalea diandra | reverse complement strand
CAATTGACTTATACTTAACAAATTATGTTACAAGCCATCAACTAACAAAACATCATTAAGTAAAGAGCAACCATTCTTACCAATAGTTCCAATGCCAATTACCTTACCCTTGGCATAATTACTAAATGTGACATTGCCACCTTCTTTTTCTTTAAAGGCCATGAATAGCTTCCTATTACCCGTCATGTGCTTTGAGCATCCACTATCCACATGCCAATCATTTGATTCATTGGTGGCTGTCAAACATCCCTACACAACATAAGTAAATCATCTCTTTTTTGGTGTCTAAGCATACTTGGGTCCTAAGGAGTTAGGTATTAAATGGTCTTCCAATTTGAGGTAAGCCTTCCTAATGTAGCAATAAATATTAATATATCCATACCTGATGCAATAATGACATTGAAGTTTGGATTTGTGAGTCTTTCTCCTATGCATAATCTTAGTATGAGTAGGAGGCCTTTTCATACTTTGGTTATGGAGGTGTATGCAAGTGCATGAGTGATGAGGAGTATAAGAGAACTTTTTATGTTTGTGTGTTTGAGCATGCTTCTTGTTGTATATATAAGCATGATTTGCTCTTTGAGCCTTGGCTTTTGAGCCTTGGAAGGACCTTTGCCGTTAGACATAAGTGGCTTAGTGCTAGGAGCACCTCTCTTCCTAATGACTACAATACTTGAAGTTTGAGGTGTTATTGCTCTAACAAATTTAGTGAGTGTAGATGTGAAGCTTGAGGCTTCATTAAATCCAAGACCATGCCGAATTAAGGGAGGCTTTTGTAATACTATGAGTGTATCCAAAGCATGCTTACCCTTATGAAATTTTGAGATAGAGCTTCTAAGCTTAATAACTTCATCCTAAAGAGAGCCATTCTCTTTTCTTAATAAAGTTAATGATGAAGATGATTTAGAAAGATTTTTTATTAACTTTTTTAGTTCTTCATTTGAAGTTCTCAATTTACTTACAAGATTATTAAGGGATTTGTAATAATCCTCTAATTTTGAGCATTTTCTCTTGTAAGTCTTCATTTGTGACTTATATTTGTCACATTTCATTGTGAGAGTTTCAAAAAGCACTTTATCTACATCATCTAAATTATCATAATCTGAATGAGAATGAGACGAAGTGCTTACCTTATTAAGAGAATCCTCTTAAGCTATGAAGCATATGTTAGCAATCTCCTCATCTTCCTCATCCTCACTTGAGCTATCATCTCAAGTGGCTTTGAAGCACTTTTTTTTCTCTTTGCCCCCTTTTTTCTTCTTCTTTAACTTTGGACAATCATACTTAATGTGGCCTTGGTTGCCACACTCATAGCAAGTGACTTCAGTTGATTTCTCTTTGGGATTACGAGTAGCTTTCTTGAAGTTCGTTCTTTCTTTTCTTCTTCTAATAAGCTCCTTGGTCCTTCTAAAGAGTGTTGCTAGTTCATCTTCCTCCTTGTCACTTTCTAATTCACTTGAAGTAACCTCCACTTCCTTTTCTTTAGATGTAGATTTGAGTGCTAAGGTCTTCCTTTCTTGCTTTTCAGATTTTTCTCCTTTGCCCCTCATTTTTTTCATTTCCTCATCTTTCTTTAAAGCCAACTCATGAGTTAAGAGTCTGCCTATCAAGACATTTATTAGCACATTCCCTATTTTCAGGTTGGATTAATAGATACTACACACTCTAACACCAAATTTCTCAAGAGGTAAAAGATTTTAGAATTTTATAGTTTAACTCATGATTTGTGAGAATCCTACCAAACTTCTTTGTGTTGGTGACGATTTCTAGGAGTCTATTGGTCATGTCAATGATGTGCTCATCCTCTTCCATCATGAATAACTCTTACTCCATCACATACATCTCTAGTCGATTGGATTTCACCAAGGTGGTGCCTTTATGATAGTTCTCCAATGCTTTCCAAATCCCATGGGTAGTTTCGCAATGTTGCACTTCCCAATTTCTTCTCTTGAGAGAGAGAGCTTAGAAGGATTGTCATGGCTCTCTTGTTCTTGCCATTGGATCTTCTATGTGCTTCAACCCATTCTTCTCTTTTGAGTAGTTCTTCACTTCCATCCACCACTTTGGTGGGTGGCTTCCATTCTTTAACAATAACATCCTATAGATCCACCACATCTATATCTAGATAGATCTCCATCCTATACTTCCAGTAAGTATAGTCAGCTCCATCAAAATAAGGCTTGAGGTGTAAGTGGATTCCTTCTTGTGCCATGAATCTTTACTCACTCAATTAATTTTTTTTAGTGAGACTTGGCTTGGATACTACTTATTGGCCTAGGGCACCAAAAAGGGGGTTGAATTGGTGCTCTATTTAAAAAAAATTAAAAAGAGAGTTAATGTGTTTAAGAAGATGAGTAGGAGAAGAAAGAAATTGACACAAGTGTTTATAGTGGTTGGTGTTAACTAACCCTATGTCCACTCCCCAATTCTCTACAATTGGATATTTCACTCAATTCAATAGGTGTTTCCAAGCTCACACCAAACTTTTACAACTTGTGTTTATGGCTTACACAACAACCTTACACCTTGTGTTTTATAAGTTCACACAATAAACCTCTTACAAGTGTTTTCAAGGCTCACACTAAAATCTCTTACAATGGTGTTTATTGCTCACACCAAACAATCATAAACACATAAATGATAATTGAAAGAATGAGTAGCAAATTAGCAAGAGATAGGTTACAAATTAATGAATTCTCTATTATTTACATATGTTTGGTGGAGTATTTATAGCTCATATCCACCAAAAAGATGTTGGACCAAAATTATCAACAAATCTCTAAGATGTGCTAGGCAGATTTAGCATTAAATGCTTGTTAAGTTTAAGTCGCGGTCGCGGTCGCTAATTTTCAATTTCCATTATGGAACAAAAAATTTCGACAGAAAACCAAGTCTGTGTCTAATGACTAGTCCACGTGTCATCTTTCATTGGTTATCTAGGAAAATATAGCCATTGTATTCTAACCACTATCAAAAGTCACAGTTGCAAGATGCTAAATCTTGGGCGTGACTGAGACCGTAAATTCCTCTATCTAGTGAGGAAGCTTCAACTTCTTAAGTTGCAGTCGCTACTGAATTTTTGCCCTCATAATTTTTTATCTTTCAACGGACACTTGGGACACCTGCAGGTTGTGGTTGTGGCTTTACTTCCCTCCATTGTCACTATGAAAGTTGCAGTTGCGACCCTGGCATGACACTCATCGCGAATTCCTCTATGACTAAAGCTTTATGGACTTTAGATGGTTCATAGCAGCAAAATAACCCATGAATTCCTCTGGCCTAGCTTCATCCTTTCTTGTGATTGATTCGTGGTTGCGATTTATCATACACACACTACAAATTTGGATGATCTTTACGTTGTTGGAGATTTTGAATACCATCCTACTTCCAAAAAATCTAACTTATAATCTGCAAAACAACACTTATGAAAATATTAGAACAAATCAATTTTTATTATCAAGATCAAAAGAGGTTCATGACTTAGGTTAAATCAACCTAGTCTAACAACATACTTGGATAGACTAATTTGACATCGCCTCTCTTTTGTTATTGAACTTTGATATTTTCTTGGTTAATTCAAAAATCTATTTCTCTTTCCTTGATTGTGTATCTCAAACATGCATTATTGATTCCTTTACATATATGCTTTACATAACAGGTACCCAAACCTTTTGTAACCCAAAAATAAGAAGGAAATCTGATTAATCTATCTTCATGGAAGGGGGGTTGTACAACCCTATCATAGAAGGCTTGAGGGTTGTACAACTTATGGATTTGTCTTCCTGCTATAAAAGTTCATTTTGAACCCTCTTTCTCTATTTGCTTCCTTCAACTTTCCAATTATGACAAGAACCTTTCTAACTCTTTCCCACTCCAAGTTTAGTCTGTTCTACCATGGGTGGGTCTTTTAGGTCTCTATTACCCCCTAATGTTCATCTCAACTTTCATTTTTTTTTGGGCAACTTGCAACTTATAAGACTCCATTACCCATACCTTTCACTTTGGGGATATATAAATCTGTCCTCTACTAGAGGAATTTGGTACTATTCTTGACATCGCATCACAGTCGTAGGTCAAATCGCACTACCTCAGCTAGATTACCTATGTGTTAGGAAGATGGTAAAGTTGTTTGACTTACATTATGAGGAGGTACCCAAATACACATTAGGCAAGGAGAAGATTCTCATGACCCCTTTCATCACTTTCTTCCACTCTAGGGGCCATGCTAGAGTAACTCAGACTCGCATTGCAACAATTATTGTGATAGGCTAGTATCTACTAAAGAGGGACGACAATGAGATTGATCTATAGATTTTGCTACTTTTAAAGGGAGCGAAGTCGAGAAGAACGTTTATGCCCACAATTTTAGGAGTGACCATCGTGATACTAGATAAAATGGCTTTAGGGGCCAGCGATTCCTTTATAGGGAACCTATTATTACTTTAGTTATGAATTATTTTAGTAACCATTTTTTCTTCTCTTTCTTTTTCTTTCTTCTTCCTTTTTTTTTATTTTTCCTTCTTATTCTTTCTTTTTTATCATTGTTGTAACTTTTTCCTAGATTGCCCTTATAGGTTTTCAATTTAATAGGTTGTTTAATTTTGCTTAGGCTGCTCTTTCGAGTTGAAGGCCCTTTGACCCAACAGTTCCTGGACATGGTTAAGACCATTGGGACCAGTAGTCATATCTACAACTTCTATATGTGTTGAAATCCTTGCCATGATGATGATGCAGACTACATGGCATGGTTGTATGACCTTTAGAGTTGCAAGCATCGCATTAACAAACTATAGATAATCGTCTTTTATGAAAGAATAATTATCATATATTTAATTCTAATTCAAAGACATGTATGACTGAATTTACTTTAATTATGCAAATGAACTTCCCTCTGATATTATGCTTAGCATGAATCACTTACATTTTGCATATTGCATATTAATTGAATCCATGATTTCTACATTTAACATTGGCACATTAGATCATTAAATTATCTTGCTTAATGTTTTTATCGCCCTTGTCCTTTACTCATTCATCCCTATCTTCTCACCCAGTTGTCTTGCTAATGAACCCTTAGTGGTCAGTTGCTCTATCTCAACTTTTACTATAGTTATTTTGCTTATTTGCTCTAACTTTTACCTAAGCTACCTTTTTGGATTTTCAACTTAACGAGCTTCTCTTTTCTTTTCTTCTTTCCTTTTCATTATTTGTTTATGCCATAATTTTTACCTAAGCCACTCTTTTGGGTTTTTAACTTAGCAAACTTCTTTTTTCTTTTCTTCTTTCTTTTTCATTATTTGTTTATGACCTAATTTTTGCCTAAGCTACCCTTTCAGGTTTTCAACTTAGTTAGATTTTTCCTTTTATCGCATCTCACGCGAAAATAATTCTTTAATCAATCTAAATTCACTGGCTCGTGAATTCATTCTCATCCATATATGCTAATTTTACTACATCGCCAGAGTATATTTGCTTTACAATATAAGGGCCTTCCTAATTTGGTCTGAACTTCCCTCGAGGATCCTGAGTCTATGGTCGAACTGCCTTTAACACCAAATCACCAACCTTTGTCATGCTTGGCTTAATTTTCTTGTTGAATGAATGGACCATCTTAGCTTTATATAACTAAATACAATACAGGGTCTTCAATCTCTTCTTGTCCAGCATAGCCAATTATTCATATATATATTTCTTACCCATTGGTACTCAGGGATGTTAGATTCAACCAAGACTTGTAAAGATTTCACCTCTAATTTAATGGGCAACAGTGCCTCCATCTTATGCACAAAAGAATATGGTGTCATCTCAGTGCCATCCTCGCTATTGTTGATAACCCCCACTAGGCAAAAGGTAATTTCTCATACCAATCTTTATATATTTTAATCATCTTGGTAAGGATGTTTTTAATGTTCTTGTTGGCTGCTTCCACTGCTCTGTTGGCCTGAGATCTATAAGATGACGATTTGTAATGGATCAATCCATATTTTTCCAACATAACTTTTGACCTCTGCTTGGAAATGGACACCATTATTAGTAACAACATAATGCGGTATGCCATAATGACAAATGAGGTTTTTCACCATCAAGTATACCACTTGCTTTGCCCCCAGCTTACTAAAGGAGCCTCCACCCATTTCGAAAAGCAGTCTACTATCATTATGACATATATGTGCCCCTTAGTAGAAGCTAGTCTAATTTCTCAATTACATTGATGCCCCATGTCGTAAACGGTCATGACGAGCTCAAATTTTGCAAAATGGTAGGTGGTAGATGATTGAGGCTACCATGAACATAACAATTATGACAACTTCAAACTTTCTGAATACAGTCACATTCCATAGTGGTCCAATAGTATTTGAGTCTCAAAATCTTCCTTGCCAATATTTTTTTATTCATATGGGGACCACAAACTCCCCATGCACCTCCTCTATAACTTTATAAGCCTCTTCCTCAATCAAGCATAACAAATCAGGCAATCTCTTATACATTATCCCCTATACAACATAAACTATGAAGACAGCCTTCGATCATGTCCTTATCCTTTTCTCAACCCCTTACAGTATGTGCGGCCTTCTAAGTACCTTAGTATATCGAAATACTAAGGGTGATTTTCCATTAACAATCACATTACTCTTGCACCCATGTAACATGATGTCTTAGACCGGAGTGTGATAAGTAGTTTCATAGACATCACACTAGGCCTTTCTTAAATAAAGACCAAAATGGCTAAGGTATCAGCCATTACATTTTCTTTTCTTGGTAGATGATGAAATATGACTTTTTGAAAATTCTACACTAACCTTTTTATATGCTACAGTTATGGACCTAAATGTTTTTCCTTCAATTCCCACTCTTTTGTTACTTACAAAATTACTAGCAATGAGTCCCCAAACACCTCTACTATCTTAGCTTTTATTTGCTTCAAAAGTTCATATCTTAGTGCACATGCTTCATATTCAACCATATTAATAATGACCTTATAATCGAGCTTTTTGGCCATAGGAAAGAATTCTCCTTCGGGTGATATCATGACCACCCCTATATTTGCCCCTTCCTATTTACAACTCCATCAAAGTATACTCTCCATCCCTGGGGCTCAATTACTCCTAACCCCTCATCTAAGAATTGGGAAGCTCGAATTCTCTTTCTTTAATGGGTTACTGTGTGAAGTACTCTAAAATTGTCTGCCCTTTGATCACCTTATTAATTACATACTTAATATCAAATTCAATCAGCATGATCAAACACTTTGCTAATCTCCCAGTCAGAGATGAGGCCTCATGTAAATACCTAATCGAATCAAGCTTTGAAACTACCTCCACTGAATATGACTAAAAGTAATGCCTTAACTTTTTCATTGCCCAAACCAATGCTAGATATGTTTTCTCCACCTGATTGTATTTCTCTTCATAAGATAGTAACTTTTTGTTGAGGTAATATATAACATGTTCACTCATTGTTTCATCTTATTGAGCCAACATTGCACTATCAAATTATCTTCCATCATTATATATAAAGTTAAAGGTCTTTTAGGTCTTGATGGCTTTAATATTGGCGAGTTAGTCAGATATTCTTTTATATTTTTAAAGGCCGTTTGACACTACTCATTCCATTCCATCGGCTAATTCTTCCTTAACAACTTGAAAATAGGTTTACAGATAGGTATCAACCTTGTTATGAACTGACTGATGTACTGTAAACAGCCTAAGAAACCTCATACCTGTTTCTCTATCTTAGGTGTAGGCATTTCTTAATAGCTTTTACCTTATCTAGATCCATTTCAATTCCCTTATGGCTGACTACATGTCCTAATAGCTTACCAGAGGTGCCCCAAACACATACTTCTTAGGATTTAGCCTTAGATTATACTCATTTACCTTTCATTACTTTTTTTAAAGCTTTGAAGTGTCCTTTCCTTGTCTCTAACTTCACCATCATATTATGCACATACATTTTTACCTCCTTATGGATCAAGTCATGCAACAAGGTAGTTGCCATTGTTGCCCTAGCGTTCTTTAGCCCGAATGGCATTACCTTGTAGTAATATGTTCCCAACTCTATGATAAAAGTTGTCTACACCTTATCGATGATAGCCATAAAAATCTAGTTATACCTAGAGAATCCATCCATAAAGGAATACATAATACAGGTTATGGTGTTGTCAACTAACGCATCAATGTGTGGTAAAGGAAAATCATCCTTTGGGTATACTTTGTTTAGATCCCTATAGTTGATGCACTCACTCTTCCATCCTTCTTCGGTATTTGTACTATATTAGCTAACCATTCAGGGTAGTCTACCACTTCCAAGAATTTGGCATTCAATTGCTTTGCTACTTCTGGCTATCAACCACTAACATATCCTCATATGTCTAAGTAAAGATCCTTTGGTATTTCCTAAATAACCATTCAAACTTCCTTCACTCTTCAATGGCAATTAGCAAGATCTTTGAATTTTCCTGTGTACCAAGTTTAAATGAAGTAGTATGCACAAAATTGATGTTAAATATGCTCTTAAAATGATGTATGCCATGCACACTACCATCAGGAAACAAATCACACAAGTAAGCAAACTCATCATTCATTGCTTTAAACTTAGAAAGAAATACATCATCGTCCTCAAAAAGATTAGAAACAAGGACATAAGTAGTATAAAGAAAGTCATCTTCATCTTATTAGTTAACTAGAGCCTCTTTTGCCTGAGCCTTCTCCTCTTCTTCATCCTTCATTCCATCAGTCAGAACCACATGATCAACATTCTGCATAAGATTTACCTTCGTTCCATCATTTGTTCTGTCAATATCCTTAACAAATCCTTCAAAACTTTATTTCATCTTCTCATCCTCTAGCTTAATCTTCAAAAATTTTGCCCAAAGTATCGCTCTATCTGCCATGGTAGGCTCAATTTCCACCATAGAATTCTTCTTTTCCTCACCACCTACTTCCTTAATAAAGTTCACAATCATGCTTTCATTGTCTTCTAACTTTCTCCTCATATAGGCAACTTTACTAAATTTACAAGGCTCAGTATACTCCCATTCTAAGTCCATAAATGATGCATTCCACTTTAGCAAGTTAGACCCTTCCTCTGCATGATCTTATCTAGTGGCCTAAAAGTCTCGCTCTAATACATATTGCTCCCTCTATTCATCAATGACCTTTTTATCCTTCCATGGCCATATAGACTGAGGAACATGCAGAATTACATGCTGACTTGACTCCTGACTATCCATTATCTCTGTCACCTTTTTCCCCTCCTTCTACTTTTTGCTCTTACCATCCTTCCTTTTAACACTGGATTTTGGGTCTTATGATGCACGCTTAATGATGAAAATCACTAAACTAAATCCCCAAAATGTAAAAGGAATCACACAATGTAAAAAGATAAAAGACCCTAGGAAGCCCTAGAGAAATCTAAGCCAAGTTTGGGGCTGCCAGCCAGGTTTGATGGGTTGTACATCCTATCAAATAGGGTTGTACAACCTTCCCCCAAAGCCATATAACCTTACTTAAACCCTATTCTAGAGAAACTTCTAAAACTAGACTCCCTTTTAACACTAAGGTTGTATAGCCCTGACACAGGGATGTACAACCTATTCTTAGCTATACAGCCTACATGCAAATCCTAATTCCAATACAACACTCTCCTACTCCATGATTGGATATAAACATGGTACAACCAAAACCATTTATAGTTGTGCACCCTTCACCCTCTATAAATACCCTCTATTTTGAAGAGGGAGAGAAGGCTTAGAAACCCTAAGTTTGCTATACTAGAATTACTCCTCAAACATAGAAAACCTAAACCCTACTTCACCCCAAATTATTCCAAGGTAAAACTAGGACTTTACTCTTCACTTTTGTGCATTCCTAAGGCATTTTAAAGGATATTACTGAACTTGTGAGCCTCTGAGGGCACAAAAACACATATCCATGAACTTTTTTTTCCCCTTCTTCTTCTTCCTTTCTTTTTTCTTCTTTTATTTTCAAAACTTAGGAAACATGGATTGTACACCTTGTTTATAGTTGTACAACCCTCACAGTGGGTTATACATCCTAGTTTAGCTGGTAGTCAGTTCTACAGAAATGGTTTTTCCACATCCAAATTTCATCTTTTTCAAACCCCTTTTTTAGCTTTTTCAATGTTTCAGTAACAAAATAAGGGGAGGATAAACATTTAAGGATCCCTATTCATATTAAAAATATAATTTTGGGTTGATTTTCAAATGGTTTACCACCTTTCTTTGCATAATACTTTATGTTCTTTTGTTTCTGATATAGTGTAGTATTAAGTTTTTATTTTGGATCTTTTTTTTTTACAGTTACCAAGTGAAGGTTTAATCACTCCTAGGATTTTGAGAGTCATGCCATGTTTAGTTACATTTTTTTGTTATATAATTGTAACTACTATTAAATGCATTTTTTGGCCTTACAATCCCTTTTTAGGATGGTATTCCAATCTTTATTAGGGTTGGAAGTACCCATGGATGCCATGCTTTTTTTAGAGCTACATATAGTGAGGATTCATCAATCCTATTATCCTTTTTGTGATAAGTTTTTGCTTTAGATCACTCCATAGCCTCCAAATGCTTTGCATTTCATGTTTTCTTCTTTTTATTTTCATGATTTATGTATTTCTATTTTGTTTGCTTACTAGATGGTTATGTGGAAATGTGATATTGTGGACTTAGATGCATATGTAGACACCTTTTTGCATGAGAGAGATGGTAATATGTGTTGCATTAATCTCTTATACTTTGAGTTCATTTGATTTGTTTATACTAGTTTCATGTACTAACTTATTTTCTTTCCATTTGACCTGTGTTTTATGGACTGATTTGTGTTCAATTTTGTAGGTTAAGAAAGCTAATTAATGCATCTTTTTATCTATTTAAGTTCATTGCATGATAATCCCATCATTTGGATGTGTATTCCCCATTATCGCCTTGTATATATTATTTATTACTTTCTTGCATTTTGCATATCATTCATGCATTACATAATATGGTTGATGGCTTATTTAGATAGATGTGCCTAAATGGATAAATGGACAACCTCTTCCCTAAGTCGTACCTAACTCCTAAACCTAATCTCTGATAGAGTGAAGATGGATTGAGCCTTTTAAATGAAGTAGGCTTAAAATTTATCCTTGGCTAGATTCTTGTCTCAACCAAAATTGGGTAGTGACTCCATAATTCACCTAGGGATGGTACCAATGTATCATCCTATCTTAGTCCCCCTTTGACCCCATCTTTGGAAAAGGGGCTTATATCTTATGTGAGGCCATAAGAATCCCTTGTTGATCTAAATTACAAGCCATGATTAGGGGTCATTACCAATGTATGGCCTTCATCCTCTTGATCCCTTGATGATCGATAAAAGCTATGAGTCATAAGCAAGATTTCACTCGTTCAAGAGTAAAACCATAAAATCTAAGGCCCTCACACTCTTCTTTCAATGAGTCCTGATAATTTTGATACCCCAATTCATTAATATCTAGTTGGAGAAAAGCCTTTTTAAGTCTATCCATGTCATTGCCCGATGACTTCTCACTCTAAATGGTTATTTGCTCTACTTTTTAAAAAAACTCTACCTTCTTTCACAAAGAAGTCTAACAGTGGCCCTCGCAAAATCTCTCACTTGTTACTTTGACCTTTAATCATGGTACCCCAACCCTTTCTTTGTAGTCTGGGTGGGAATCTTTAGAAACTCTGATATGCCCATAGAATTTTTTCCAAACCCCTATCCTATAAGGAAGTTCATGATTTTCATAATCCCTATTACCTTTGGATTGACCCATTTATCCATCACTCCAATGACCTGAAACCCTCAAAGGTATGGAACAACCACATTCAAAGCTGATACAGTTTCACCATCCTTGACACAGATGGTCACAACCTCTCCTTTGTAAGGGATCTTGACTTTCTAGTAAATAATGGAAGGCACCCCACTGAGAGAGTGATACCATGACCTTTCTAGTAAAAGTGAGAAAGTAATCGAAATGTCCAAGATTGTGAACTCCATCATGGCCTCAACTACTCTTATTTTTCCCATAGTCTTGAATACACCTGCAGCTAGTCTTCTACTATCATCACAGGCTCCAATGATATAGTCAGAAGCTTTCAAATCCATTCAAATAACCTAAATTCGTGCAATAGCTTTGCAGGACAAATATTAATCCCAGAACCATCAACTACTATTACACATGAAGTACGTCTTCCTTTCACTTCAGCTCGAATAAACAAGGCCATATTATGATCCCTTCCCTCTAATGGTAAATCCTCATATGAGAAATTGGTTTTGCCTTTATGAGTCACTAAAGAAATAACATCTTTCAGAGTAGCTTCACTAGAAATTACCAAACTAAATAAAGTTTTTATCATAGCCTTCTTATGCTCCTGAGAGGTGATAAGTAGTTCTTATACACTGATCTAAGCCAGTACCTTCTTTAACTACTTTACAATGGGATTGTCTTCCTTTTTCTTTTCCATAACAAGTTCATTCTTCCCCTTTTCAACTCTTAGTTCCTTGGGAGCTTTTCTGTCAAGATAGAATCTCCCATTATGAGTGACATGGTTCACTTGCTTACTTTCCTTTTCTTCATCACTCTCCTCATATAACTAAATCATTCTCCTCTTCTGCATTTTTTCTATCTCCTTATCTAAGCTTTCCCATGGAATGACAGTACAAATAGCTAAAACCTTAGTCATAACTTGCTCGATAGTGGCAATAACAACTTCTTTAGGAATCCTAGAATCTATCATGAAAGTCCTTTGATTCAGGGAATAAGCATTGTAATAGTTTGCGAGAGGGTTCCCTCGGATGCTAGGCCTTTTAGAATTTGATGAAATAATCATCTTGTTGTCGATAAGATTCCAAATCTTATGCCTCATTCTACAGTAATCATTAGTGTTGTGACCTGCACCTTGATGAAAAGCATAGTAAGCATTGGCTTCACATGCCTTAGTCAATGAATTAGGAAGTGGCTCCTTATATTAAAGGCTTCATCACCCTTTTTTTTTTTATAACCTTTCAAATGCCTTCGATAGAGGCATCCCCAAATCTATAAATTGTTTGGGTGCCCTTACTACATTAAGATCAACTGTTTTATTCCCTTCTGCTTAGAGCTGAGATGAGGCATTTCTTTTCCCTTGTATACCCTTTTTTACTCAAATTCTAGTTCTTCAGCTTGTAAGCCTGCTTCACGGAGGTCCTTAAAATTTTTAACCAACATTCCTCTAATCCTATTATTGATTCCAAGTAAAGACCTTCTTATAATCATATCACATGCTCTCTCTTTGTAGGCCTTATGGTTGTTTCTGAGGTCATCTTCTTCCATCTCCTAATGTAATCATTGAAACTCTTACTAATATTTTGCTTTAAGGACTCTAAGTCTTTCAGTGTGACCTTCATAATTGAATTACAAGCATAATGTTTTTTAAAAGCTTCTATCAGCTCATTCCAATCTTCCCTAATAGTCTTCAGTTGGTTAAAGCACCATGTTTTAGTAGACCCTTCTAATGACAACTCAAAAAGTTCTAACATTATATTAGTTAGTACCCCAAATGCTTTCATAACTAACACACATGACTAAACATGGTTCTTTGCATTATGAATTCCTATGAACTTCGATAGCTCGGGCATGCAAAAATTAGCTAGTAGTTTCTCGAGTTTGCAAACAAAAAGTTCTTTAATATTTGTTATTCTCCAGCTATTTAGCAAAGTCATTAAATTGAGTACTCTCTTTCCCCATTTTTGTAGCCTTATCAGGGACAACTATGGCATTACTCATGTCTTTAGCAATTTTGCTCTAATGATATTTGTTCATCCTAAATAAAATCATCATCGGTCACTACAGACTGGGGGGGTTCCATGGGTGATTTCCCCTTGTCAACTTTACTAGCAGCTGCATCTCCCTTATTTTAGATCTCATTAACCTATTGTTCACTTCCTTAGCAATTCTTCCTTTCATCTTATGGTTGAAGTCAATCATTAGCCTTTCCAAAACTTTTAGTGGTATGTTTGGTTCCCTGACTGGACTAGTCTTTTGATGTAGGCTCAACCTCTTATTTTTCCTAACAAGTCGGTTGCCTTTTCTCTTCTATGAGGGTTTTGATGGAGCTATGATGGCTACAAGACTAGGGTTATTAGTATGACTCATGAATAAATAATTGATGCATGTATGCATGATATGCTCACATCATTTTGCAAAAGATCTTTCTAACCTTATTTCTTCCACACATGAGGTCTAGTATCTCTTTCCTAGATGGAGTCTCATTCTTACCAATGAGAGCTAGAGAATGCACATGGTCACCTCAGATTAAGGAGAGTTGCAGTCTCAAGAGAATATATATAAAAGACCTAACCGAATAAGAATCTCTGTACATTAGCTGGAAAAGCATATACATGGAATGTGAAAGGATCCCTTTACAAGATAAGAGGGATGTTTACATGGAAATCTTTTACAACATAGGAAATAAGGTACAAATATTTACATGTGGGTGATAATTACATCAAAAAGGGATTGGGATAATAATTGCATCTTTACACTAGGGATATCTAATCATGTTCTTTGGAGCTCCAACTCTCCTTTTAGAGAAATGTAGACAAGGGGGTGTCTTATTCCAAGGTATTACTGGCTCTTACATACACCTAGTGATTAAAAGGGTTGTTGACATTGATGGCTTTCATAAGCTTAAGAGTTGATTGTCGTGATCCCCCATTTGATATACTTAAAAGTACTAAGATCATAAGTGAGGAATCCTCCTTACAATCTCTTATGCCTGAATGGAACTTAGGTCTTAAGTTTGGAGAAGCATTGGCTTATCTAAAGGCACTTAGTGCTCATGGTGATGTGTGAAGACTAAATAAATGAAGTGGACTGTTCAATAACAAGTTTAAAATATTAAAAATGAACCTAAGATTAAACGCAAAGTCAATTTTGATTCCCCAGTAGAGTCGCCATTGTGAGTGCCTTGATAGTTTCGCGACTGCGCTCGAACGAGTAGAATCTTGCTTTCAACTCCTACCTTTTATCAATCATTGGGAAATTGAGAGGACAGGGGGCCAAACATTCATAATAACCCTGGCACATGATTAGACCAACAAGGCTTGCATAATTTCACAGCCCTTAGTTTAAGAGTGGTCATCGAGGGACCAAAGGTGAGATAATATGTTGGTACTGCCCCTAGGGATGTGGAGTAGCCACCCGACTTTAGGCAAAACTAGAATTCAGGGAAGGAAAAATTTGAACCTAACCTAAGTCAATTAAAAGGACCATTTTGTCTTCACCCCATTAGAGATCGGGTTCAAAAATTGGGTACAACTTGAGGAATGGTTTAGGCACCCCCAAATTGCCCAAATATTGGGATCTAGCCTTTAGGTATCTTTGGCTCACTTTTAACATTTTAGCTAAGTTATTGATTAATCTAATTACTATCCCTAAGCATATATCTAAATACAATCCATTTCAATAAATCAAATCATCAACTTAAAAGGAGAGAGGCATTATGCATCATGGCATAAGGTCTTAACATATAACATCATTTATTCACACACATAATCATCCATAATGGGAAAGGGGTCATATGACATGGCATAAGGTTTAAACATACATTCTCATCCATTCACACATATGATCATCCATAACAGGGAAGGATCATGTGACATGGCATATGTTTCAACATGCATTATCATCCATTCACATAAAATGTAACCATGCATAATCATATAATCTATATGAAAACATGGCTAAGACTAAGTTCATGGTCTAACTCCAATTAATCACACCTACATCCAAAGGAAGAAAAAAGTTAGTAATGAGTTAATATGAGAAGTAACCAAAGAAAACTTAAAATGAACCAAGAAAGACAAACAAAGTTCCAAGTAATCATCTTACCATATCTCTAAAGTTAAGGTATCCTAACACTTATTCTAAGTCCATGGTAACACATTCAATCATTACAAAACAAATTGTAAAACATTCAAAAAATACATGGATGATGAACAAAAGGAAAGATGAACACACAATGCAAGGCATTCAAAGGACATTGGATGGCATAGGGCAGAAATTCACCTTAAATAATATCCTAAGATTAATGAATCCTCCCTCATATTGCTCATACAGAGCTAAAAACATATGGCACAACTAACTATTATAGAAGTTAGGATGCTGAATCAAAAGGAGAAATTGAAGAATCAAAGCATTATTCACATAACTAGCACATGAACCCCAATACTAAGGAGGCTTTCAAGGTCAAGGGAATCTCAAATTCCTCACTTGAACACTATCTTTCAGTGTCTAAAATAAAACCAAAAGCCTAATCTTAAGTTTAAAGAAAAGAAAGAACACAAAAGCATTTAGACATAAAGGTTATTAAAACCATTTAAAAATAAACAATACTCTATTTTCAGGATAAATAGAGGTCTTAAGTCATTAAACCTCACTCTATTCTATCATTGGAGTCACCAAACATCCCAAAAAATACCCCCCAAAGGCAAGAAATTCAAAAGAAAGAAGAAGAAGGTTTTCTATTGTGTTGTAAGCAACCTAGGTTGTACAACCATGAATAAGGGTTGTACAGCCCAAGAAAAGGGTTGTACAGCCTACCAACGAGCCTATACAACCCTTATTTTTTAGGTTTCAAAATTAGAAAATGAGATAGAAAAGGAGGCAAGAAAAGAGGGAAAGGGGGTCCTGTATGTTTCATTGTGATGTTTCTGCCCTCAGAAGCACGTAACAAGTTTAATATCCTTAAAAATGCTTAAGGTAATGCACAAATGTAAAGATAAAGCCCTAATTTGGATAAAGCGGGGTAAGGTTAGGATTTGAGTTTTTTGCATCTAAGAGTGTTTGGGAATTGATTTTGGCAAAGTTTAATTAGGGTTTCCAAGCCTCTTTCTCTTTCACAAAATGAGGGGGATCTATAAATATTGGATAGGTGCAAAGTGCCAGAAATAGTTTTAGTTATACTATGGATGCATCCAATCACAGAGAAGGAAAGTGTTGTACAACTAAGAATTAGCTATATATCCCTCTATTAGGGTCGTACAACCTTAGGGTTAAAAGGGGACTGGTTTTAGAAGGTTATATAGTCTAAGGTTTTAGCAAGGGTTGTACAGTCTTAGGCACAGTTGTATAACCTTATTTGATGGGTTATACAACCCATGAAGCCTGGCAAGTAGCTTTAAGCTTAGCTTTGGGCTTAGTCGTTGGGCTTTTCTAAGGTTCTCTATGGTCGTCCATCCCTTCATTTGAATAATTCCCTTCTTATTATAGGGATTTGGTTCAGTGATTTCATCATTCGACTTTATATACTAAAGTCCAAAATCTAATGCTTACAAATGGTCATTGTCCATTAGATGAAAAGAACAATATTATTAGACAGTCAATAACCATGGCCTTTAGTACCATGACAGTTCACAAGGTAATAACATTTAACAATTCTAGCAATTTTTCCAAATATGAGTATCAACTAGTTTTTCCCTAATAATTATATATTTTTAGATCTTTAGAAGTATAACAAGGACACTATTAGGCAAATTGAAAGAGCAATCATTTGAGAACAAGTTTTAAAAATCTATTCCTAAAACTTATTTGAGTCATCTTGTGAGGAATGGAAGAAGCTACTTAACATTACTCCAAAAAATTTTAAGAATTACCTCATGTATCTAAGATTATTTATATTTTTATATTTGTGTGAAAAGATTAAGCTTAAGTGTTGAAACTATTTCCTTTGTCCACTAATTGTAATCTTTGTGTGAGTAATACTCTTTGGGTTTGGAAACCATAAACTAATCTCTCATTGAATGTTTAAGATAGCACCCACAAATCTATCTTAGGAAGGTTTTTATAGTATCTAGAACCTATTGACTATAGGCTTTTAGTGGTGCCTGGTGAATTCACATATGTTAAGGTTTGAATGGTGCCTAGAAATTCATTCACTATTAAAGGTACACTATAAAAATCTATCTGTTTAACGATAAAATTTTTCATCATTGAGGAGGCAAATTCCATCGCTAAAACTGCATAGCGATAAACTAGCAATAAATTTGGGTTTGTTGCTAGATTGGTAATCGCCAAGGCTTAACGATGAAAATTCAGTTTGTAGTTAAGGTTAGCAAGGAAATAATAATGAAAGCTTTCATCAGTAAATTTTGTAATTAATCCCTCGTTAGAATTAGAGATGGAATAGCAATGAAATTTTCCCTCGCTAATAATAATGAAAAAATAGCTCGCAAAAATTTTCATTGCTATTCCCTCTTTAGTGACGAAAATTTTCGTCACTATTATGTTGCTAAAGTGGCAAATTTTCCATGACTACTTTGTTGTAATTCCATCGATATTCCATTGGTATTCTGTCGCTAGAATTTTATTTAATATTTTTATATGAAAAAATTATATTATTAATTTTTTATTTATATTTATGTTTGAAATTGTATTAACAATTAATATTGAAAGTAACACAATATATAAAAAAAACATTCATTTATTAAAATTAAAATAAATTGTATTATGCTTACAACATTGTACATATAAGATACATAAATATGAAAAAAAAACCTAATTATGTTCATGTTGATCATTTGACTCTACAAAATAATCATCCTTTGGATGTGAAGGTGGTGCAAGTAGAATTTGACAATGCATATCAGCTAACATAGAAGTTTGCATCTGCTGCATGCTTTACAACATGGTAGTAAATCGCTTATCAAAGTCATGCTAAAACTAAATCTAAAGGTCATCTCGAAGCTCTTCTTAAACCTCATCTCGGATCTGCATCATAATATGTGACAACAATTATGGATCTGGAGTCATATATGGCTAAGTAAGAGCTAGCACAAGAAAGGGAACGACTAGATTTCACCTCGAAGCTAAGTCTGTACACTATGCTCTTCTTATATCCTCTGAAACATCCATGTACACCTTGTCAATGTTGACAGCTTGAGTTTCCACAGAACCCTTTGGTATTTGTGAAATAGCATTAGCAATATGATTCTCCACCAAAACTTGAGAAATATGAATAATGATTATGAATGATAATTGAAGTTATTATAATAACAATTTGTTGAAAATGAAAAATAGTGCATTGATTTTTATTTAACTCACATTGGTGTTTTATGATTTTTTATTAACAAATTGATTGTCACTCTTCTTAATATGTGTCTTCTTGAAAACCTCATAATTTGTGGCTAGATGCTATAGTTCTTTCTCTTAAAATAAAATTTTATTACTTTGGTAAGAACATTCCATAATTAAATAAAAAAGATAAATAAATAAACTAACCAAGTATATCCCACAATGAATGATCTAAAATCGACTGTATGGCTAGATAGATTAGTACCAACACTAGTAGGCCCTGTGTGTCTATTTCTAAAAGCTTAGACAAAACGCACTAGAAACTTCGACGTATCCCATTTTTGCTTCCACAAATTCCAAATATCTTCAAAGATGCATTATCGCCTATTACGTCTCCAGTGGGATAAAGTACATGAATACTGCTTAGTAGCTATGTGCTCCCATGCAATCTTGACCATGGTTTCCATAACAGCATCCCAAAAAGAATATTCCTACAATATAAAAAAAAGTATGAGGACACGAATTAAAATTGCATTAAGAAAAAATTGAAATTGTACCTTAAACTCCTTCCAGTAGAAATCCTTGGTGTTTGCTAACATTGTCTTCCAAGTATAGCCTTGAAGGTCCAAATGCTCCTTGAAAATTAAGAAAATGTGACTAAAACACCGATTTCCTAGGATTAACTAGAAAAAAAAATGCATAAATACATAATATATAACCAAATATATTTGCATATATGTGTGTGTGTGTATGTGTGTGTGTGTGTGTGTGTGTGTGTGTGTCTATATATATATATATATATAATGAAATGATTATAACAACATGCCTCGTACTAATGACTTGTATCGTACATCAATGAGATGATGCAGGATCAGCTGTAGATGCAGTAAAAGTATATACGCAAGTGACAATGCAGATAATGTGGGTGGTGAAAGAGGTGATAAAGGCAAATAATATATAAGTGATGTCGCGACTGGTGGAGTCCGAGGTGATGAAGTGGGCTGATCAGACAGTGGTACATAAGGTGATGAAGAAAAAGGCCTATCATGTAATGATCGTATTCATATTTACTCTGATACCAATAAATGTAACGACCGTATTCATATTTGCTCTGATACCAATAACTGTAACAGCTATATTCATTTACATAACTCATATCATTCATGTCCAAAATACATATGCATACAGGTTTTATCCCTCCTACACACACAATCCAACATGTGTTTGATGTACATATATGTATATGACATAAGGAGAGAGAGAGTTGGGATTCAGTCAATGACCTGTGGTCCATATGTCTCAATGTAAAACTCAAAGCACCAAAGTGTCCAATTCTTATTCTTTAGTATCTGAAAAAAAATTTTGCGATTTGGTGAGTCGCGACTCAGTGAATAAAAACAATAATCAAATCCTCATGGCATAATCCATAATCAAATATCATCAAGACACATTGCAAGTATAACAAATGACTATGCAACTGCAAATGCAATAGCTTTGTTTTGGGCGTGATCGGGTAAGGCAAACATTGCTCTCGGGATATTCATGTGATTCATGTAACATATGATTTGGGACCTATTGGTCCATCTTCCTGTAATTCATTTGACATATGATTTGGGACCTATTGGTCCATCTTCCTATGATTTGCAAGTGTTTGACAAGTCGGCCACAACGCCCCTTTTAGTTCCATATGCAAGTGCTTATTCACAAATGATATGTCAAGTAATCGTTAAGAGCATTTGATTCTCACTCTGCCTGTATTCCCATGTAACATGTAACAATTCAATCATATATACATGTAATAGAACATAATCATATTATTCCCATGTAACATGTAACAATTCAATCATTCTCACTTGACTTATATTTTCATGTAACATGCAACAATTCAATCATATATACATATAATAGAACATAATCATATCATACAATTATCACATACACCTATTGAATCCAATTATGGTTTTTACTCACCTTTTGATGTGACCAATCTCAGGGCAAGTAGGTTCATAA
>CATIWR010183225.1:0-13284 GCA_949677035.1 Omphalea diandra | reverse complement strand
TCTAGATTAGGGATCCTGTGTATTTCAAACTGTTGTGAGCCTACAGTTCTATATATAAAAAGTTGTTTCTTTGCAATTCATTGTCTGATGTGATTGATGAATTTTATCTTTATGTTTTGCATTTGCTCCTTATGTTTACTTATGCTTGTTTTTTCTTTTTCCTTATGCACCCTCTTTTTGATCTTGCCAAAAGGGCAGAGATAGTACTATCTTAAGATTAAAGGGAAGAAAATAATAACTTAAAACTTATAGCATAAATTGAGGGGAGCATCATAACTTCATACTTAGGTTTTTTCAATGATTAAATATCATGCTTAGGATTTTTTTTTAAAGTATAATTCATTGAAATTATACCTTCACTCCAACTTAATATTTCAACATTATTTTTTTTCCTTTGGATCAATCTAAGTTGTCAAAATAAAAAAGGAGGAGATTGTTGGACTATGATGGTTAATCCTAAGTCTTAAACGACTTTTGATCTTGACAAAGGAGATTGATCAATTCTAATGATTCAATTAAGTGTTGTTTTGTAGTTTTCAGTTAGTCTTTATATTTGAAGTTGGATGAAGTTCTTAATCTTCAAAGAAAGCAAAGTGCCTTCTAATTCATGACCGCAACTTTATAAATCGCGACTGTGAACTAGACTAGGGCATGTTGACGACTCGGACAGTTGGTTGTCTTTAATAAGTTATACACAAAAATCCTCCTCTCCCTGAAACTGAGATTCTCTAAAATCTAGTGTTTTTTAGACTCAATGTACAGGGAAGAGGACAAAATCCACATTAGCCCACTATCGATTGCAACACATACGATACCCAAGAAGATAGTCAGCAATAACACTATCGACATAGACAATAGATAAGTTGTCATTCTCAACCTTCTATCTCTTGTACAACAATCTAATACCACCATCAAACATTAAATTAGTGGTTGTAAACTCTATTTTCTTCTCACTACTATACTTCTCCTTCTTCCTCAAAAAATAAAATATAACATCCATATGTTGCTAAAAAAAAAAAAAAGAAAGTGCTAGTATAAAACATAAAGAAAGAAAACATATAAAAAGAAAGTAAAAAAAATAAACATATAATCAACACAATATCAACATATATCAACATATAAAAACTTCTATATCATTCCATATAAACATATAAAAAGGTCAACTAAAAATAAATATATAATAAACAAAAGATAAACATATAATAACATATAAAAGACTTTTAACTCATTCCTCCATACCACTGTATAACAAAGCCAACTAAAAGATGAACATATAACAACATATTAAAAACTTATATTCCATTCCATTATAATTTATAATAGGTCAACAAAAGATAAACATATAATAAATCAAAGATAAACATACATACTATTGAGTTTAAATACTGTCCTTTGTAAAACAAGAAATGGAACCATGTTTTCTCACTAATAGAAGCGACCCCAAATCAAAACTAGGCTTTACGAGATCTGCTTTCTTTGAGTACAATAATTCATTGCATGAAAAAATAACTTTTTAAAAAAATTTTAAAAACAACAAATACATAAAAGTTAAATAATCTTCGCACAATGTACTACCTTTTAGTTTTTTTTCTTTAAAATACCTTCCTCAACCCAAGATTCAAATTCATCTAATTTTTCATTATCAGTCCAATAACCTAACTTCTCATCCAAAGTACATGAACCAAATAGAACCTGTTTTATTTTCCCAACCTTTTGTCCTCTCTTTCTCCTCAACATCTTTCCAAAGTCAGACGACCCAAACTCATTCAGAAAAGGAGATCTACACAGACTTTTAATTTTTAGAGCCCTTTTATGAGGAGGTATGACATCAATAACAACTGTGTCACCACTTTTCTGTACCACTAATTGCAAAATCAAGTAATTATTACAAAACAAAAAATCAATATAAAATAATAACTTTAAAAAAATGAAACATGACACCAAAAAAATAATAAAAATAACAAAGAAAGATCTTAGAAGACTTTAGCTCCTGAACAAATTTTGTAGCGGTAACAATAGTTTTTTCGAACTCATCCTGATCAAACTCATCAATAAAAGAAGAAGATAACATGTCCTTCATATAAATTTTATCAAACTTTCTCCCATCATTATCAGAAAAGCCATATTCTCTTCTAACACTTTGCCCCACATATCTATCTTTCTCATTCATCTTACCATCATAACCATTTTTCTCATTACCAATATCTCTAGCACTACCTCCACCGCTACCACTGTTCCTATCATCCTACAAAAAAAAAAAAAAACACCATTTAATTCTACATATATAAACATTGCTCAAATAAATTATAAATAAACATAAAAAAACAAACAAACAAATAATAAAACATATATATAACAATGAAATAACAAAATCAACAACTCAAAAAAAAAAAAAACAAAAAAATAAACACAATACTTATTAAATATATCTTATCCCAAACTCTATCATGTTTATCATCAAAATCATAACCATCATAAGATTCATTTACATCAAAATTATCTTCATCCTTCCCTCCATCCTAAGTAAATAAAAAAAAGATCACAACAACATAAAAACAAAGAATACATTTAAAATCAACACAAAAATATTTATAAAATCAATAATAAATAAACTTCACCATCATTATCATCATTAGAACCCTTCACATGACCTATTCCACCTGAACCCTATAGGAAATAAATAATAATAATAATAATAATAATAATAAGAAGAAGAAGAAGAAGTACATACATTACAACCATCAACTAATTAGAAAAAAATAATATATCTCAAGTTTTCAATTTATGGAAGTTAACTCAGAGCAAATAGAACCTAATTGATTTTTCTAATACCCCTTCAGAAAAAGTCTAAAAATAAGTGACACCTGACTTTATTTTGTCTTTATTTGTAATCAATAAATCCAACTACTTTTTCGTTTCCCCCTGATTTCTGACACCTCATCCAAGTTTTCTTGCAACTTCTCTAATTCATTTGAATATGAATAAGAAGGACCTTTAGAACTAACTAAATCAGGAATATCATCTCCGGATACCCCGAACATCTCTCGCCCTCCAAAACACCTGTTGGATCAAATTTCTTCAAAAAAAAATAATCATTCAACTTTAGCTTTGCTTTCTCCTAATCAGTAGCAAAAATATTCTCCAATCTCAACTGAAAAAGAAAAAAAACACATAGAAAACATCAAAAATAAAAAAAATTAGCCTTAAACTCAAATTAAATAAAAAGAAAAAAAAGAAGGAAATTACCTTTTTAGCATACAAATTAAAAATTTTCCTTTGAAGTTCAGCAATATTAGCAGAATAACTATAAACCCATTTAACATACGAGGGATACAACTACTAGTAAATGTACAAAACTTGACCACCATGACAGAACAACACTTGTAGAACCAAATTTGAAGAGCTAAGGGAAAACCAACCAACCTATAATAAAGGATGCTCTTTACTCCTTTAGTCTTTGAATTTACCATCTTCTTCCCTTTCCCAACCATCTGACTCTTTATATTTTTAATTGTCATCTCAAACACCTCTTTCCCCAAGGATAATCATTATATTGTTCACTGTAAAAAATATTGATACTACTCTTATCCAAAACCCTAATAGGTAGTTGCTAAACAAAAACATCTCAACAAAATGTAACATCACTATCTTCACCACATCCTTGTCATCAGCCCAACTATTTGACAAAAAATAATTTTCAATTGCTTGTTTGTTCATCTTCTTCAAAAAATCAAAATACCTTTCCAAAATTCCACAAAAAACCTTAGGGAATTTTAATTTATCACACTCACTTACACATTTGAGCCCTACAACAACAACAAACTCTTTCAAGCCAAACCTAAGGATTTTCCCCCTAACACAAAACCATAGCTCATCCAGGTTTGGTTGCTTAACTTCCTGTAAAAGCAAAGAATGAATAAGTTGCACTTGCAACTTGAAATTTCTCAACTCCAAAAATTTCCCAAAATAACTCTCCCTAAACAAATTCAACTGGCTCTCTGTGAAATACTCCTTCAGATTCTCAATCACCTTGCAATCAAAATGATTAGTAATTCTCACCGTAAAATATTCATAAGAATCCACCTAATACTTCATACTCTCTAAGCAAAAATAAAAAATAAAAAATCAACAAATAAAAAATCAATCAAAAATCAACATAGAGTAAACTACAATACTTCAAACTAACAAATCAACATTATAACAAAAAAATCAAAACACAAATTAACAACAAAGCAATAATACAACTCACCATAATAAAAAAAAAGAAACATCAAAGTTGAAGAAACAAAACAATACAACAAATAAACCACAAATCAATAAAACAACAACAAAATCAAACACAACAAGAAAAATAACTAAAAATAACATATAATAAACAAACAAATTAGAAAGCTAACAAATCAACATCAAATCTATAAAATAAACCACAAATCAACAATATCTAAACAACAAAAATAATCTTACAAATAAACACAAAATAAAACAAAAAAAAACTTAAACAATAGACAAATAAAAAAAAAATAAGTAAACCAAAAATCAACAATACAAAAATAAAAAATCAAAATCAAAATAAAATGAAAGCAAAAGAATTCAAAAAAATTACATGTGAAATCATAACTGAATCCATAAAAACTAACAGCTTCCCAACTGCTTCTTCACCAACCAAATGCTTACTCTGTTTTTATTTTTCAACCCTAGGACTTTCTTCTTCAAAATTACTGTCATCAACAATTTTTCGCTCTAAACCAGATAATTTCTTCTCAAAACTATTACTTTTTTCTAACTTTCCCGTCGACTTCCTACGACCTTCCACATTTCGCTTCAGTAGAGATTTACTTACAACAAATTTCCTTCGACCCTTCACTCTTCGTTTCAATGGATATTTACTTTCATCAGATTTTCTACCCATTGCAACACTCTTCACACACCTGCACACCTCTCAGACTTAGGGTTTACTAACTTTCTTAAAATTTGTGAATAATTATTAATTACATTAGACTTATCACAAGATAGAGAAAATACCATATCAAACGAGAATAAATATGAAAATGTTACAATATTAATTCAACACGTCTTCTCGAAAAAATAGTTAATCGTGACAATGTGATCGAAAGGGGAATGATAGTGAGAATATAGACTATCATGATAATGGTAGAAAGAAAATGATGCAACAAAGTGATTAGTGCAATAACCATAAAATTTAAAGAAACAAACAAAGATAGCGTAAAAAATAAATATACATGTATCAAATTATCCTTTTAATAAACGTGGGACATACATGTCTTTAAGAAGTTAAAAAAGGTGCTCCATGTTATTATCTCATTTTCTAATGGTTTCTGCATATTGTATAACAGGGGTGAAAGCGATGATAGAAGCAAATTGATCTTTTTTTGAATTTTAAATTCATAACTTGGTTGCTTTTGTATTATCTTTTTATATGCACTTTAATATATGCCTAGATGGTAATTTTAAAGAGAAAATTATCGTATTGAACGTATACACCTAATTAATAAAATAAAACTCTGTATATTAAAAATTTTGAGAAATTTATCGGATAATTTGCAATTGGTAAAAAGAGATATGATAAATTAATGTTTAGATATTGATAATTATGAGTATAGTAGTAATTATATGCGAGTATTATGCATAATTTTTTTTTTAAAAAAAATTTCATTGATTTAATGCATAACTTAGGTTACTATTTAGTGTAAATTGCTTTTCCCAAAATTTTTATTATATGATCGAATATCTCAATAAAAATTTGGAGTCTTCTAATTTGTATTATAAATTTTACAAAGGATTGTTTTACATCTGAGAATAAAATTATTTTCACTGAAAATGATAAATTCCTGTCCTTAAACCAATAAAATAGTAGAAATCTTCCCAAATTTTAAAATTTAACAAAAAGATAATCCAGAAAAACTGTCTTGAAAAGGGTACATAAGGATTCAAAGTATCAAAAACTAAAAATGAGAATACAAATGTCACCACCCAAATTTTATCACTATATATATATATATATGCGACATTTAAAGGCAAAAAATATTTTGATGACTCCGATTTCCCATCACACAATCGAATGCATTGACATAAAAATATCAAAATCATCTTCTCAATTAATATTCCACAATCTCAATGTCAATAGAGTTGCATTGCACTCTTGATGCAAGTTAAATCAATAACAATAGGTGTCGGATAAAATCATCTCCGTGAAGCACAAAGCCATCTCGAATATAAGCTAACTGACAAATTACAATACTGTCAAATTAGAAAGGTGGAAACATAAAATTACCACTCTTAAAGACGTTGGAAACCCAAAAAATCAAGATATAATAGTTTCATCAGTCAGTAGCCTCGCACAGGAAGCACTCAAAAAAGCACACTAACACAAAATGCACAACATCCTGCGCAAGAAACTAACTGCAAAAAATGGGACATCCTATCACACCCCTGACTTGCGCAATTCGGCAGCACCATGAGCAAAGTGGCATCTTTGACCAAAGGGGCAAGACCCTTTAGTGAAAATTTCACATATTTTTGTTTTGAAATTGCTTCCTGGATGTGCAAGACCACCAGGCATTCCAGCAGTTTTCAAAGTAGTATTTGCCGAACTAACATTTGCAATTATCTCTGAGACCATGGCACTGGCTTGCTTAATCTGTTCAAAGGATCCTTCAAATTCAATGTTCTTGAGATTAGGATCTGTTTCATGTTCCCTGATGTATAACTTGGCTCCCGTTTGACGGCAGATCTGCTTGGAATTCACGCCAGCCTTACCAATGATGGCCCTAGCAAGGGCAGCTTCCACGCTGATTTTTTCAGTGGCTGATGCATCGAAGCCAACAAGAGGGCCAGGTGGGGAGGTTCTATCCGACCACCTATACGGCCAGGCATAGTTCCTATGGCACGAGGATCATCATGAGATGGAGCAATAGCCTTGTCAAGTTCCCACTCACCATGAGCGAAATGGCATTATCGCCAAGCTTTCAAACTTCAGCTGTATTATATTTGTTGCACAAGCGGTTCTTGACTGAAACCGGAGCAGAACCATTAAGGATGGCTAATGAACCTGTAATGTTTCTAGAAACTGGAGCTACAGTTGGTGACAAATTCGTCATCTGGACCACAACATTATAGCCGCCAGAACATAGTGCAAAAAATGGCAGCTCTCATCAAATGGACAGTCAGCAGTACTGCAATTGAAGGCACACCAATCAGTGCCACAAACTAATCCACCATATGCGCAATAAAACAAATAAGGCCTAGAACTGTAACTGGGAGACTTGGAACACAAGTATTGAAATGCTTGCCAAGCAACAACTTTGACACCATCAAACTCGCAGAGAAGCCACCAAAAATTCTGTTTCTTATATATATCAGTCTAACTTATGGTAACCTATCCTATGTGATTGGTAATCGATGAACAAAGTTCATATGTTTAATAATAAGTCACTTTATTAATAAGGCTAGTACTAAATAATTTTTGTCCTCTTTCTATGGTGTGAATGGAGCTTGACTGCAATAAATTATGCGGATAAGTTAAAAACTCTTGATAGATTTCATAATCTTTTTAAGTGGTGTATTTAATTACAATATATATTTGATGAAATCACTTATATGATTGTGGACGAGGCCATTCCTATAAGGTTATGGCATAAGCTTTAGAGCATTCATGAATTACCAGACACATATATAAGATTTGTGGGTATTATGTGATTAATAAAATTTTGATTTAAAATACAAAGTCTTTAGTTCATAAAAGCTAAAAGCTTCATCATAACTCTGTAAATTTCATTTTTCAACACACACACACACACACACACACACACACACACACACACACACATATATATATATATATATATATATATATATATATATATATAAAATAACTAACGACATAGAAGCATAGGTAAGGGTGAGTAAAAACTAGACTGGATCAAAAAAAAAACTTATTGAACTAATTTATTTTGGTTGATTCAGTTTAATTAGTTAATAAAAATCAGTTTGGTTCTGTTTTAATTTTAAACAAATTTTGATTTTTAGTTTGATTCCTTTTTTTTGTATAAAAAATCAAAATTATTAATAAATCAACTCAATTTGAAATGAATAAAATTTAAAATAAAAGCAATTTAGTTAAATCGAACTAAACCAAATTAAAATTATATGTTTGATTTGATTCGATTTATATGTCTATAAATGTGGTTTAATCGATTCAATTTATTTCATTTTTTTAAAATTTCGGTTTGGTTCGGTTTGAAAAATATAAAATTTAATTTGACTGGTTTTTGTAAAAAACTAAACCAACCATTTGCACATCCTTAAGCATAAGAATATAGAGTTAAGAGCAGGAATTGAGGTTATTCAACTATGTTCATCCTTTTGGCCAACTAGAGAAAGGAAGGAATAGATTTTAAGGGTATGTGATTTATTTTTAACCGAAAAGGGGTAATGGAATCTGTTAGTTATGGTTGTGGAGTACCCCTTTTAATCATAACAAGTTATTCAAAAATGTTTTAAATGATTTTATAAGTTGTATGAGCATTTTAAAAGAATTTTAAGAAATTTTAAATCCCTTCCACTCTAGTGTTCCTTAGGAATGAAAATTATTTGACTTTGATTATATATTTATGATCTAAGATTGATAGATATAAGTTGAAAAGTGAGTTAGATATGATTGATATAAGAATTCGAGGAAGAATTAAGAAAAGGAGGGCTAGGATCTCACCATGTTTTCAGTTTTGTTTAAGGATGTAGATATTTATATATTGTGAACTTTTGTTGTATCAAGACTTACACACACACACACACACACACATATGGGTGATGTTTCAATGGTTACTGCAATTTTTACCCATCCATGGTTACTGCATTAAAAATCTTATGGTTTTGATTATTCTGACTTGTAATTAATGTTTTACTGAAAACTATAAGTATTTATTATTCAGTTATAAAAATAGCAACCATCTATGAAGACGTAACCATATATATATATATATATATATATATATATATATATATATTCTCTAAAAGATCCACAATCCCACATTGGAGGTTTATATAAGTTTTTGGTGGTTTACATTAAGACTCATTTTTTTTTTTTGGGCTTTTAAAGGGTGAGACAATGGGGTAGTCTTGTACACATGAGAAACAAGCCTAAAAGCCTGATTCTACTGTAAATTGATCGATTTCCCCTTTTACGAAGTAGAATTGTAGATAGATTCAAGCCACATTTTTGTGTTTTGTATTTTATAATTAATAAAATTTATCACCTTCAACTTGGTATTTTATCCTAACTAAAACCTTATTTTTTTGCAATTATTTTGAACATTACTATAATGTTCATAATACCTTTTCAACATTCATAATCTCTTTAATGTTATTTTTTTTCCCTGTAAATACCTTTAAGCTCTTGGCTTATAATACTTGAAAAGATATTATTTTTCCTCTCTTCTCTACTAGGTTTATATATTGTGATTATTATTCATGCTACTTGGTAACTCATAGAAGACCAATTGAATCCTAGAGATAAATAATCCTTAATATGACATCCCATTTAAATGGTTATTATTTATTTAACTTTGCACAATTTATTAGGTAGCTTGAGTTATTAATCCATACTTAATAATCATTACCTCAACATATATGTTAACTCATTCATCGAATATCAAATAACATCGCATCATTAACAGTCTTTCATGCCATTCCATCATCATTAAAGTACTTTTCTTCATTTCATTTTGAGTACTTAATAGGTCTTATATTATAACATAGTAATTATCTACAACAAAACATACATGAGTACAGGTACAAACAAAAAAAACTAAAAGATTGCATACTGGGCCAACCTCTATTAGATTGCTACACAACAACTTCAAAAGATAAATTGAATCAATCTTTAGTATACTCTTCCTAAAAGACAAATTACATGCAAAAGAATGAGCTTCCATAATTAGTAAGTAAACAATTATTGATACAAAAATGACAAATAACACAACAAACATTTAATGATAACTAAGTCTATGACGTCTCAATTACTAATAATTCCTAAGGTAGGTGCATTAACTTATTTATAAAACATGGAATACTAAAGTGACACAATATCATTAAAATCCTCTCATTCTATCCATTGTCATTAAAAGACCTTATTTCAATTATAATTTTTTTTATTTACACTATGTATCTTGTTTCACAACATAGTGACTATTTACAACAAAGTATTTATGGCTAAATAAACTAAAATACTAATTGACTGCATACTGGCCCAACCTCTATTAGATTGCTAGACAACAACTTTGAAATGTAAACTAGATGCAATCTTTAGTCTACTCTTCCTGAAAGAAAATTTAATGCAAAAGAGTGAGCTTGCATACTCAGTAAGTAAATGGATAACAATACTTCAATCTCAAATAACTTAATAAATATTTAAATATAAATAACTCATCATCATATCCACGCACGAAATAAAAAGTTTTTACTCTTAAAATGCTATACAGGCTATCAAATATTATTGTTACATAAGCTATCATAAATTGTTGCCACATAGGCCATAGATATCATTGCCATAAAGGCTTTCATTTTTGGATGACACATAAGCTATAAATATTATTGCCACATAGGCTTTAGATATCATTGCCACACAGGCTATCAAAAGTTATTGCCACATAGGCTGTTATATATTATTGTCACACAGGCTGTCGAATGTTATTGCCATACAGGTTGTTACAAGCTATGACTATTCTTGTTTGCCCAACAATATCAAATATTAGTCTTTCAACAAATCAACTATAAGTCTAATAAAATTTCAACAATATAACGACTAATAACAACACCCATAACTTTGGCAGCTCATGTCACCACATACTCCCATTGCCAAGTCATAATTTATCAATGTCTCATGAAAATAAATAAATCAAGTGTATAACCATCTTTTCATCAATTTATTCATCAATATCATCTGCTTAAACAACATTTCATTCCATTGAGTATATGTTCATGACATTTAACCAATCACACGTATAGTACCATTAGTTTTTTACTTACCTCCTCCTTCAAGCTTATTAAGTTGTGGAAGGTCCTGACTTATGCCCACTATTATCTTAAATGCCTTAAGGACCTATTTCAATGCACCAAATCAATCCATGATGATAAAGTAAGATTTTCATCTTGTTATGCAAATATGCTCTAGTAAAATATCTTGAACTTGATAGGTTTTTTCTATAATTACTTTTAACTCACAAATCCAAATGACTTATTCTTTTTTTTAATTAAACTAGACATATATGGGTACAACATATCCAAAATTTGGTCCAAAATATACACTACATAATTTATGGTCAATTTTATGAATTTGTACTATTTCAATGTCATCTTAGCCTGAGTAGGTCTTACATTATTAGATATATCTCAAATCTTACAAATCCAATCGTAAAAATGATTTACCAGAAGTTGGAGAACACACAAATGAACATTTTTCATGTTTTACTCATTATCTAATTAAGTCTATAAAGTCATCAAAGAAAATGACCAATCTTAGGGTGAGCAGGTTTTCAATATATTGACAATCAGTCATATTGAAGGTGCAATATCTCATCAACCTTGTTAAATTTGTCAATAATATTTTACAGGCATGTAGATAATACACAAATATACAACTTTCAAGTTTATCACATTACTAAATTTCAAATCCATGACCATCAAATTCTTGGAAAATAGAATTAAAAGACAGGTGAGGTTTGATCTGGGTACAGGGTCAGTCACAATCAATGAGCCATACTTTTTCCAAAAAACAAATCAATCAAAAGTACTTTATAGGTATTTAGAGGGGATATAACCCTACAAATTTATTTTTTTTACACTTTGTGTAAATCAACACATAAAGTCATCAAAATATATGAAAACAAAAAGACTGAGGTGATTTTGGTTGGTTGTGAACCAACCCTAATGAAGGAGCCATACCTCCTCACACACACAAAATCAGGCAAAATTGTTTCATATGAATTTAGATGGGGTATAAAGCTACAACTTTCATATTTTGCACTTTCCCTAATTCCTCTTCTACGGTTATGAACTCATGGGTACAAAATTCTTCTCTAACAACAAAACCAACACAATCAACTCGTATTCTCTTGAATTTCAACTTCCATCCAAAAGTTCTACCTTAAATACACCATAATTCTTACTAACCATGCATGATTAACATGTCATAAAGGGTTAATTTCATGTGAGAAGAAGATGAATTAACTTACCTATTTCCCATAACCAGAAAACCTTAGAATTCTTTCCTAGGTAGCTCACTATTCTCAATCTCTTTATTCTTCTTCTTCTTCTTCTTCTTCCTCTTCTTTTTCATTTCTTTCTTTCTTCCTTTGCTCTCTCTTTCTTTTGTTATACCTCACATTTTACCTCTCTATTCTGATCCTAAAGGGTGAAAAATTCCACTTGTGAACCTATTGTAACAAGACAAAATCATGATGTTTCATTTTTATTGGTTGGAAGTTCATTTTTCCTTTTTTAGTCCCTCTTCTTCACAAATTACACACCTTCATCCATCTCCTAATCTCTAGATGCTCCTTATACTTTTAAATAAGCTTTATAACACCATTATTTATGATGCTATAACATGCAGACAACATAAGATAATTTTTCATGCAACTATACAAACATTACATATACGTTCAAGTGTCCCAAATGCAATGGTGCAAGTGTCATTGTCATTCTTATCCAATTCATATGTCTAAACAATCATTTATCCAATGCATATATTCAAATATAATATAATTAAAATGCATATGATTTGGGTTAAGGATGTTACAATTCTCCCCCTCTTATAGAAATTTTATCCTCGAAATTTTACTTAATAGAACTTTAGAATAGATAGGGATATTATCGTCTCATGTGTTCCTCTACTTCCCATGTGGCCTCTTTAGGTGAGTGATGACTCCATCTCACTTTAACCATGGGTATCATTCGATTCCTTAAATGTCTTAGTTGTTGATTAAGAATTTCAACTGGTTGTTCATGATAAGTCATATCATCAGACAATTCAATCTCTAGCTTTGATAATACATGGCTAGGATCATACTGATACCTTTGAAGCATAGAAACATGGAACACATCATGTATCTGAGATAATTCTATTAGTAATGCCAATTGATATGCCAAAGACCTAATTCTCTCTATGATCTCATATGGCCCAATGTACCTTGGACTCAACTTTCCCTGTTTACCAAACCTAATAATGCCTTTCCATGGTGAAACTTTCAAAAATACTTTATCTCCAAC